>UYWX01020412.1:604-78737 GCA_900622495.1 Hydatigera taeniaeformis | reverse complement strand
AAGTACCTTGGAGACTCTCCGCTATCTCGACAACTGACTTTAAGCATCAGAGACTTGACTTTGAATAATACTGTGGCGTAGGTGGTCGAATGAAGCACCTGAAAATGCACTGCAATGCATCTCTTAATCCAGTAAGAAGAGGATAGGGCTAAACCGTCAACTCAAATCAAGTAAAGAATGAAGAAACTTTATTATCAAGGACATCTGACAGACTGGCCGTTTGAAACATCATACTTTCGATGCATTCAGAGTAACCACCGAATTCGAGGGCTTTATTTTGGTGCTTTTGCCTCCACACTTCTTCCCTTGCATCCTCAAAAAATACAGGACTTCCCCCGTGTTTACTTTATTTTTATCCAGCCACGTCGGTAGCATCGTAACTTCTTGCAAAATTACAGTTTAGTTTAGCCTTTTTAATGAGGCCATGCTATCTTCTTCCAGACGGACAGCACTTTGAAACGTCAAGTCATTTTCAGTGCAAAGGGCCGCAATAATTCTTTCAAAATTGAATAGCTTTGGATCGAATGGGTTGTCTCAGATAATCATTGTCTACTTTCAAGTCTTGCCAACCATTACAACAAGGTAGTGTTCAGAGAATATCACATTTTGGTCTATAAGTACTAACTTTCGTCTACTTGATTGGAAAATATGTTCAATTTTGCTTCATGTTCTTTTTAGTAAAATAAGTGATTAGATGTGGCTGTGAATATTATTAAAGCCTTTAAGAGGCAAACGGTGGCTATTAAAGCGGAGTATTTAGAGGGCTCACAATTGTACTGGTCAGTTCAAGCTGACTGACCCAGCAATGCTTTCGAATGCCTTTATCGTGCCTACGGTAATAAAATGCACATTTCTTCTTTGGACATAACTTCAGCGATCTGCATGTTGGCATTAAAATCCACCATTTTCCATCGCCCTCCCACCCTCACGCACCCTTAACGCCTAACCGCATTGTCTGGGGTTACAGCCAACCAGAAGAATAGGAATGATTTTGCTTCCTCTCAAACTGGTGTTTTTGTAGGAAATGTTTGGGAATGAATGAAG
This sequence comes from Hydatigera taeniaeformis, assembly GCA_900622495.1. Lineage (NCBI taxonomy): Eukaryota > Metazoa > Platyhelminthes > Cestoda > Cyclophyllidea > Taeniidae > Hydatigera > Hydatigera taeniaeformis. The sequence continues at coordinate 77,693 of UYWX01020412.1, read as the reverse complement.
AAATTGTTGCTCTTAGATAAGTAGACTTATTGGTCACCGTAACCTTTAATGCTCTCACACCCCAATCACCCTCTCCACTGCCAGATAAGTCAAGTCATGTTTACCGTGCCGGACTTCCATTGAAACAATGGTAACCTATTCTGTTAATTGAATGTACTATTTATATCAAATTCACAAAGTTGGCTTAAAGCCAATATGGAAATACTTTCATTTTTAGATTAAGTGCTGATGTTTTGCTCATGATGAAACAAAAAACAGGGAACTAAACGTGTGGTTAAGTTGGGCTTTTAAATTTTGCTAGTTGTCATGTGACATCCTCCTCCTGCTGTGCTGCGCCGCATTGAAAGTGAATGGTTGTCACTTTGCATGGCAGAAAAGGAGCTTTTTCAAAAATAAAAAAGCGCTGAAGTCCCCTTTACTGGTTAGCAGATGAATGGACGAACGACACACTTGCTAAATGTAGACGAAGGCAGTTTCGTAACCACAAAAGGTCAAATGACTCAACTTTAATGGTACTCTGCTTTTTACCTCCTCCATCTTCTACTGTTATCCTCCTCCGCTTTTGCTACCAGAACATCTACCTAAATTGTACGTCTTAAACAACTGGAGTGGAAATGGTTTTAAGAGCCGGAGAACCGAGCAGATGGATGATTATACCGGAGAACTGTGAGCGAAATTCGTCAGGTCATGTTGCACGATGAAGGAATCGAGGATGTAAAGTACTCACAGCGAACACGTTTCAATCCTTAGATCTGGTGTAATCCAGGCCGGTGATTCGCTATTGGCCATTCAAGGCGATTCACCACTTGGCAAGACTATCGACAAACTGACGGCACGCTACCTCTCTCCCCCCACTGACGCTATCAGTCGACGCCTCGCCTTGGTGACACAGTATACCGTCGCTGAGAATGTTATCCCTACTAGTGGCGTCTTTGATGTGCGAATCATTAAACGCTCTGCCAGCCTTGGCATCAACCTCCAAGGTGCGTTGACAGACAACATTTTAACACAACTTCTATTCACTCCATCAGTCGGTCTCTGTGATCGACTGGTCTGAGCGATAGAATTAATTGAGACTTTTGAAAATGACATTAAACGCCGGTCACTAATAATTTTTTCATAATTCAAAGTTTTGAGAGGAACACAGAAATCAGGGGATTTGAAAGGAAAAGTTGGAATTAAAGTGATTAATTACTCAAACAATACAAAAAAATGTTAAATCCAAATTTGGACATTGCTTCAAGGCTGAACGTTTGCTAGATTACTATCTCTCCTCACGCTCCCCTCCTCTTCCCCCTCCCTTCCACACCACTCGCTGTGTCCTCTCAGTCGGCAGGACAGAATGCTTCAGACGAATTCCAACTTGCTTGCCCACCAATAACACCTCATCAGGGGCCAATGAGGGACTGGAAGAGATGTGGGTCTTTGGGTGCCAAGTTATCGTGACCCTGTAATGCTCAGGCTATTAATAAAACCTGATGTATTCGCTCTCTAACATTACTTGCCCGTTGCTAGTTCAGTGTATTTCCGACTCAAAAGAGCAAGACACGAGCCCTGGAAGTTGTTTGCGCCACTAACTGCTCTTGACAGGTTATCAAGGCTGGATAGTCATCTTCATCATGAACATACCTATCAACACCTTTAAAATTCTACAAAAAGGAGGTTTATGAATTTCACATATTTGACGTCTTCATAAGCCCCACCATCATCGTGGACTTGACATAAACTGGCTATCCATCTCGGCGATGCTATTGTAATCGCAATAGAACCAATCAACATCTAGAAATCCCTCTTTAATTAATTAGAGTCAGTTATGTTGTTTCAATCATACTACTTGGTGGAGAAGGTACATTTAAACTTTGTTTCAAATTCAAATGTGACGTAGGAGGCATGGAAGGTGGATTTAAATGACCAAAAACGCAGTCAAATTCAACTTGCAGTGCATTAATCTCTTTGACACACCACTCATTTGGCTAGTTGCAAAAAATAAAGGTAGCAGGTACCATACTGCATTATAGTTCATCTGCATGGTCTCATCGTGCCGAGGAAGTCAACAGAGGTGCTGTTGTCTTGATCTCTTAAAGCAGGTTGTTTTCTGGTGAATATGTAGCTACAGCACGTACCACACATGCTAGACGACGTTCAATGACAAATGGGCAAATAAGTGAATGGGTGAGTGGTGAATGTGTAACCACTCGTCAGTTAATACACATCTGACAGCAAGCAGGTTTCAGTGAGCACCGTCACACAGCAGTGAATGACAATCTCCCTCTCCTATCCTCATTACCCGCCATCTGTTGATACCGATGTGTGGGGCCTTTGCATTAAAAACTGTCACTACTTTGCCTTCCCTTAGTTGGCTTATCGTCTTAAACAGATGCATCGCCAATTAATTCATTATTTGGGAGAGGCACTTTATTTCTTTACAATAATTGGATCAAAAAGGAGAAAAGAGAAGGGAAGGGAGTAGGAGACAGCAAGCTATGCTAGAATGGAAAAGAGAGAACCTTTATTTATGGTAATGCACTTGGCGTTGGGCGGTCCCCTGTTGTCACATTATTCAGCATTTTCTTTTACATATTCATGAGAATGCTCTTGCGGACAGACAAATCGAAAGAGAACAGGCATTTTCGGAGTAAATCTATCCCATTTCACCGATGACTCTTGGATATGAAGAGCAATGACGACGAAGAGAATGGAGCGGAAGATACACCACCAGAGGGCAGTCGCCCTTCCGTACATAGTTAATAATGTATGCATGCAAACAAATGTCACAATTTTGCGTATTCTCAAAGTCACACGGATCTATTTCAACACTGCCTTTTATCCAAGTGTAGAATGGGACGCTGATTTTTTATAAGCCAAAAGGGTACTGTTTTAGAACGTCACAAAATGACTTTGTGCCATAGAAAGCGCATTCTGCATAGAGATCGTTGCATGATGCTTAGAGTTGATGCGGTGTAGAAAGAAAGTAGTAAGGGTGGCTTAGTTGTATGCACCGCTACAGCCTCTACTGTTCGAGATGACTCTATGCAACTCTCACTGCCCATCACTGTTGTGCTTCGCTTCCCTTTCCCCATTACAAAGATGGTGTATACTAAAGTATATTTGTTCTCTGGTTGGAGAGGCGACTATCGCCATTTTCCTTTCAATCAGTTGCTCGTGTGGGTAGCTGACTGTCAGACTGGATGAGTGGAGAAAAGGTGGCTGGGTTAATGATTGGTTGACTGACACACCATTTTGTACTCCGCTGCAATACAGTACAGGACACTATCATTGGAGCGCACTTCATCCATCGACGGCTGAAGACTACACCCATTGCGTATGTGTGCAGGTGTACTGCCTACAATCTTTCACCAGGAACCCTTCTTTTTTGCATGAATAAAAAAACAACAGCAACAACCATTGCCGATCTTTATTTACCCATTTACAAAACTAAGCGACCTTTTTGCCTGAAGCGGCAATATATACGAGACAACCTTTCAAGACGATGCAAGATTTATGCCTCATATCATTAAAAGGTCTAATAGACCAAATTCTTTATCTTTGAAGAAGAAAAATAAAGCAGAAGAGAGAATGCGACACCTCCTTTCTTTCAGTAGAGTATCTTCAAGTGGCGACCTTTAGCCTTTCTACGAATCACGATCACATAAGAAGCAGAGTAGGTAGTTGCCGGACAAAATTGAGGTAGAATTAGATTTCTAAGAGCTTTATAAGAACAACGAATGAAGTGCCTTTCTGAGAGGGAGTGGTGCCAAATATTAGGCAATAAGTCCAATCTAGAGTAAATATGGTTTTAAATTCTTTGTTCAATAGCTTCAAGAAAAAGTCGGCCCGGCGAACCTCTCTTAATCAGCAAAGTGATTCCAGGAAGTGTGGCCAGTCGGTGCGGGTCTATAGGTCCGGGAGACATCCTTCTCGCCGTTAATGGTGTCTCTCTAGAGGCCTGTAGTATCACTGATGCCGCACGGCTACTTCAAACCTCGGAAGATATTGTCACTCTGAGGATTCAAAAGCCCGACGAGGAGGCTGCTACACCACTTTCTGATGAGGATATTCTTTCTTGTTGTCAGAGTGATCTTGAAATTGTCCGCGACGATGACAACGGCTTTGGTAGCGGTTGTGGAGGGGGTGTAGATGTCATTAACGAGATCCAGGACGATGAATTTCTTAGCCAATCAGCGGATGAATCAATAACGCATTTATTGCCGCCTCCACGAATGTCGCGGCGGTACCGCAGTCAAAAACCGAAACGAACTCAGCACAGACGGGTGGGAGCAGTACCGACGACTTTGAGGATGCAACAGCAATTTCAGCAATTTGAGAACGAAATTGCCAGTGATAGGAGAGGGAACCCTTCTGACAGTCTCTCATCGGATCGATTCAGTGAGAATATGTGCTCTGGTAAGTGATTTCATTCGCAATTTTTTGTTTCAACGAGAACGCCTCCAAAGTTAACGGCAAGGTCTTAGTAAATTATGGAAGACGGAAAATGCTTGACCCCGATCAGCCACTCTTACAAACTCCCATACTTCGATCCTGCACTCCCTCTATTTAAAAACAAAACTGGCAAGCGTTTCAAAAGACATCTTTTCTCCAAGTGTCCCTGAGTGAAACTTAGTGCTACCACTCTACAGGCTCACTTCTCAACCTGCTCCAAATCAGAAACCCAAAAAACTACTTGTGGATCCGTAGCATTAGATGGATTCATCAACGTCACCTCAGACTTCCACGATCCATCCACCTATGATCGTAGAGTTGACCACCACCTTTGACAAATATAAATAAATATTAGGCAAAATGTTTTTTATTCTATTCGGAACAGATTAGGAAAATTTATGTACGCATGTTTTCATTTTTTCTGATGCCGTTTTACCAATCATAACCGTATTTTGCTCCTTCAATATAAACACCTTAAATGTCTGGTCCAATTTTCTGGTATGAATTGTAATGAACACAGACGCTGTGGTGCAATTTCTCCATTTTCACCCTTTTGTCTTTTGGGGAAGCTCTGAGATTTTTATTCACTTGCTTTGTTCCATCTCTGTATATAATTAAATGTCCTTTCCTTCAGCTAAAATATATGTTAATTGTTAAGCTTTATTGGGGTATTTTTCACCCCATTCTCCTGGTCCTTTACCTCCGTTTCCATAATTGAGGTATTGATCTGAGAGGATTTATTAGGCACTCCTGAGAAGGGTCCTCACGCCCCTCCAGCACGAGCTTTGTGCTGTGTGCCCACCTCTCACCTGTGAGAGTAATTTAATCACAATATGTATTGCAGTACTTTAGACTACTTTCGTTCTCTAAAACTAAGCACATATTTATCAAATTAAACCATTTTTCTCACTCAAGTCATCTAAATTGCCACGGATTTTGGGATAGAAATCTTATTTTCTGCGAAACTAATTTAATAAAAAGTTTTTCTTTTCGGTGTTTGTCATTTCTTCTTCACTATTGGACTTTGCTTGGTCTCGCTCTTCTTTTGGTGGAGTGGTATTCGGTTCAAATCCAATCCTCTGCCCACACGCAATGTCCACCCTCCCTTCACTCCCAAAGCTTTTCGGCTTTTCATTCATGCGCTACTGCGCAAAATGTGGTGGAAATGCTGGTTTCGTGTCGATGTCTGCGTCTGTTGGTGTGCGTGGGTGTATGGTGTGTGTGGCTGCGTATTTGTGTGTAACCGTGTGTGCATGCATGCGTACTTGTGACTAGTTCAATCAGGCAACGAATCTGAGGCAAAGGGGTGAGGGAGAAGTATGTTGCTCTATCTCAACTCACTCATTAGCCAAGTTTGGACAAAAGTGATAGCAATTGTGTTTCACGTTGCGAGTGCACTTTCTTCATTGTCCATTATTTTTGGCATATCGTAATTGATTTGAACAAGAAAAATGATTCAAATAACTTTTAGTAATTATCTGCAGTCTTCCCTCCCCCCTGTAGATTTGAAATACAGTCTACAAAAATTGTGGAGCACTTCTCAGTACCTCTATAAACGGCTGTCCCTATGCTACCAGCCACTACATCGTAATGTTTGAAAGTCATTGCATCTGCATGCAACCTTAAAAGTCAGGTAAAATTTTTCGTCTATACAGTTGTTCGTTTAGTGGAGATAAACATCTTCGGGAAATTTCATACGCAATCGGTCGCCATTCAGACTGTTCTACTCGGTGAAACAGCGAAACCACCTTTAATCTTGAACTGTTGTGGCACAGGGCGCACCTAAACGGCAATTGCAATCAACACTCCAAAGCCAACATTGCTAACTGTTATGACCTCAAACGAACTACTTTTTATCCCTCTCTCCCTCGCCCACAAAATGAGAAAGCATGCATAGTTTGCATTCTTTCCCATACTGTTATTTTATATGAACTTAGGAATAGAGCCTCTATAAAGCATGCCACCTGAGCACAGTATATTACCGATGAACGGTAAAAAGTGAATGTGTTAGGGTACAGCAGGGTGAGATGGACTGAGCAAGGGGGTTGAAGGCCGTTTAAGGATTAAAAAAGCCAAACAAACATTTTGCAACATCAAAGCTCACCATCCACAGATTGCTAGAGGTGATAGTGAAATACGCGGTCTCCAATCGAACTCATCTCTGGTGCATTTGCAAGGACAGAAAAAGGGATAGCAAATGGGTGGCTGATAGAGGGCATGAGTGACAAAATGCATATGTGTGTTTAACTACCCCGTCAAAAAATACATCTTACAAAGTATAGAAATAGATTTAATGGATTCCATGCGAGTGTCAAATAATAAAAGGATCAGGAACTCTAAATTAATTCTACCGAAGTGTCAATTAAGTAGAAGAACAAAAATATGTGGATAATTGAGAAGGTGTATTTCGAGTGCTTCGCCTTATGCGATTGCTCAAATTTTTGACCAACTCCAGAACTATGATGCGAGTTTGAAGTCTAACTAAAAGTCCTACACGTACCTTACACATTGACACTAATTCATCAAATTCAGTAAAATTTTTGGCACTGGGGAAGGATTACTTGTTTGTAGCTCGATATGTAGCCCAAGTGAGTGGAGTCCGTAGGAGACTATGAGATGTCGACTTTCAAAATATTACTCTCTTAGAGATGAGATTTAAGTTGCGTACAGTTGGAAGGAAAGGTACAGGACATTTTAGGAAATGCTAAAGTACAGCTATGTACCACCCATTTTTGGAAGCAAAATACGATTCCAGTGGTTTAAAGACGACCATCCCCAACCACTGAAATTGCAACTTTTTATAAATCTTTTCACCGAATTTAGGAATGAATGACGCGTTAAAATGACCCTACACTTTGGAAGAAACTTAACAAATGACGAAGCCTCTTGCGTTATAACTACCCTCAACAATTTAATGCAGGAGGGCCTACACAAGGCTACGACAACTGAGTTTGCCCTTTGCTCTTTCACAATTTATGAAACCTAACGAATTCAATTGTTCAAATACTAGTCTTGTTCTTAGTGCCTCAAATTATGGCACTATTTTTGCTGCTGGTGACCCCAAAAGTAACCGCCTAAAACAATACCTTTTCGATCCATTCTGCAAAAGTATCAAAATTCTTTTATAACTTTGACTCTGCAACGTTCATCTCAACACCGATCAGGTTGTATCAAGAGAGTCTAACATCATGATGCCATGTGGTGCTTGTAGATTTTCGGATTTGCCGAAAAGAGGCATGAGAATTGAGCGGGAGAATAGAAAAATATAATTTTTTAAAGCGAACTGGGCTTCCAGTTATAAACGTTGGGTGGATAGGAAGGTTAATTTCCTCGTGTTTTGGTAGCTGTGTCTGTTTTCTTCGGTCAGAGGATGGTTTTATTGGGTAAGGAAAAGGAAGGTATTTTCTACAGCTTTTTTACATCCTCAACATTATTCTTTCGCCCATATTCTGGAGTTACTATTCACATTCACTTCAAACTGATGACAGCTTTGACAATTTATCAGTCGACATCGACATGCGCATATACAAAGTCACCTTTTTCTAGGCGAATAATCCGTATATAAGTAGGGTGTTTTACTTGATTTCATTTGATATTGGTAGAGCTATTGACGAAGGAATAACCTTACGTCGTCTTTTTTTTAATTATCACCTACCCTAAAGCCAATTCTGTTTAACAAGGTAGTCCCTTTCACAGCTTTCAATTGTAGCTAACTACACCGCGCATGCAAACCCCTGCCTTCATTGTGCACATTTGGGGTGTGGATGGTGTTTATAACCCATGAAGATCCTACCTTACAAAATTGTTTTTTAAACCGGTTTGTTATTTAGACACACTCTTCGAAGTTCACAAAGTGCGGCTAATCCGATCACACCCCTCATGTCCATGGGGAGTGGTAATATCTGGCACCGACGACGTTATCGATGCACCCGTCTACATTGATTCTCTTACTCCAGGAAAACCTGCTGCTATATCTGGTCTACTGCGAGCGGGTGATCGAATCCTTGCAGTTAACGGTCTTGACGGTGCTGCTCCAAAACAGGCAGGAGGTAGTGGATTAACACTGTCACTTGTCACCTCTCGACTCCAACAACCCTCCGAGCAAGTAACACTCTATATAGCGAGGGAGAAAAGTCGATCGGATTTTACAGTTCTTGGGCAGGGCAGTAGTGATGCAACAATGAAACAATACTCCTGGGGCACTGTAAGTCCGGTTTCAATGTCCATTTCTGAACTTTTGACAGGCTATGAGGGGATAAACGGTGTTGAGTTGCGTTGACAGGAGCTTGAAGGCAGGCTTAGTTAGCTAACTAGATTTTTTAATGTCTCTCATCTACGCAGCAAAAATTTATCGTACTTGCTCTTTTGTAGCTCTGTTCGCCAGTCACCGAGATTAATCAGTCCTTTGATGATGAGCGTGTAAGACCCTCCTCAAGGGCTCAGATGCCAAGCTCAACTCCTGTGGCAGTGCCGTCAACAACACGTCTTAAAAAACAGAACTCGGCTTCCAAAACTCCCTATCCGAGGCACTTTACAGCACCGCTTGGATTCGGCACCATTTTTAGTGAGTTACGTACACTGATAAAGGGGTTTTGCACTTCCTCAAAGCTTCGTTTCCAATTTCACACTGTGTGCTAGGCACTGCATCGGCAAGGATTAATTCCACCACTCATCGCAAAGCCTTTAGAAATAACAATGGATGCTTTCTTATCCGCCGTGTAATATTTATTTATATTTATTCTAATGACGACTACTTATTGTTTACTCATCTTATGCTACCTGTAAGACCTGTTATGATATGCACTTCCACAGTCTTTTTATTAGAAAACTATGCAAACTATGCTTACAAGAACAGAGATTAAAACATTCTTCACAACATTGTAGCTGACATTGAATAATGCGTTTATACAGGTGTGACACAGAGTCCACCGCGGTTAGTGAGGTAGTAGGGCAGAGCTATCAAGTCTTTAGTGGTCACTTCCCCTTATCCCCTCGACTAGTCGGTGAAACGATAGGCTCAAGGATGTGCAGTTTGGCCTGTTAGGTGGAAGGAAGAGAAATGAGCGCTGAGCGGACCCAACTATGTGTCTATATTTGTTGGTTATTGGTGCAACCTACTTACTACCTTGCCAACTCATCCACTGCCGATTCGATGGTTGCATACATGGATGGTGGTAGGAAATGAAACCATCAGCATTACTGCTTTCATGGGATTTGGACGGAAAACTCCCTCTGTGACGCTTCTCCCCTTTCTTGGAGGACTTTTGAATTTCCCTTTACGTGAGAGCCGGTTCTTTCGGTGTAAAATACAAAGTAATGAATTCGGCCCACAATATTCTTTGAACGCTTTGGACGATTTATGTGGTGGCGGCTCTCTCTTCTAAGACCAAAATTCGCTTTTAAGAAAGTCATTTTAATCTAATCCAACAGGCTAACCGTGTGAAACCAATCAAATAAATGAATGAATAGACTAGTAAATACTTATCTTTTTTGTAGTTAACAAAGGATGTCCCTTTTCGAATAAGAAAAAAATTGTTCCGTAGACATGGTACACGTCCTTACATTTGGTGCAGCTGTTGTTTTCTTGACCTTTGAATGGTCAAGATAGTCTGCGTTTCTTTCTCTCTTTTCTTGCCTTATTGCCCTCCTTCATCCCCTTTCTTCTTCCTTCTTTCTCGCCCTTTCTCTCTAGCTAACTTTATTTACCGCCTCCTTAGCTCCTTTGGTTTCATTCTTACCGAGTATTGTAGCCAAGGGGGTTTTATGACAGTAAAATCATTTTATGTCTGCACCTTTTGTTGCTACGATCTTTCTAGGTCGTGACTCAGGCTCCGGATACTTCAATGACTATGGAGCAAATTTTCAGCCTCCCACATATCGTAAAGCTCAGGGTGTTGGAAGATCTACCGGCGATCTTCTGGATGTGCCTCGTCAAACTGTGGATGCCTACCTCTCGAAGGATGAGGTCACACCGCATCATCAGCATCATCGCCACCATAAGGGCCATCAGCAACACAGTCGAAGACGAAGAACTGGAATGTTCAGGCATCAACGACGATATAAACAGGAAGCAGGTGTAGAGGACTCTGAACAGAAGACGGTGGAGGAGGATCGGATACCTAGAGCTTCGTCCACTTTGAACCTAGAAGATATCGCCTGTCCTGGATGTCGTGAGGCAGTAGTCAATGAGGTGCTCAATCAGCGGAGGTACGATTCTTACTATTTCATTAACAATCACGTCTACAGGCCACTACTAGCATACCTCTTTATTCAGGTTGGGCTGACCGTCTCCACTTTCGGCATTTATAATATCGCGATGAATTCGTCTAATTAGTTTTTGTGGAAGAAACCAAATATGATCGTTCGCAGACTAGCAATATTCTGTACTGCTAAAGATCATGTGTATGTGACGCACCCGCAAGTCCACTGTAGATAATGTCATGGAACACCGGTATTGGTTGGGGTAACTTTGCAAATCATGGCATAGTTTTCACTTTCCCATTGGTTGCGCTCCTCTAGCCAACATAGACGGCGCCTCATTAATCACTTGCAAATTGGTGATGTGGAAACGAGAGCAGTCGACTTCAGCGTCATTGATGCCTCACTTGAGGTTCATCTCTCTCCTGAACTGTAGCGAGAATGCTAAAATCCATCATGTTCACACTACCTGGCAGCAGTCGGTCTCTCCAATGCTAGTATTTTTAAACTTTTCCTCTTTACTGATGCCACCCAGTAACCTATATATCCAAGTAGGTTTTATTTTTGCCATTAGAGACATGGTTGAGATGCTGCTTTTACACTATGCCCTCGACGGCACTGTGAGTCATGTAAGGGACAACAAATTGAAGGGAAGAACTGTTTGTGGCGGAGGTCTTCAGCAATAAGCACTGGGGCATCGTATCAAAAATGGGAAAGGGTGTGGAATTTTAGGTGACGAAACATATGCAATTAAAGCGGGAAGAAATTGACTGGCAGGAAGAAGTATGAGCGCTTAAAAGGATATAAAAGGACTAGGGGTACTTCGTGGTACGGCCAAATGACAACCGTTGATTGGTAAATCTATCACAAGGAGGAAGACGAACTTTGCTCAAAATAATTTACTGTTTTCCTTTTCCGCATCAAATTTATAACATTTGAAGCCTATGAGGTGTCCCATCGAGATATTTCTAATTTTAAAGGTACTTACTAGCCCTTTAGAATGGCTTTGTGTATCCACTTTTAGATTGTCTTGCTGTCTAGATGGATGTACCAAAAAATAAATTACAATGTTAAACATCGGAAAAGACTAACAATAGAGGGGAAAAATTGAGTTTGTAAGGTTTAGCGAAGAGGGTGGGGCTTATCTGCCAATAACTGACAGAAATTATCCCAAAATCTCTGGTAAATCTCCTTTTCCAAAAGTTGATCGTTTAGAGGCATCAGCGCCTCCTTCTGATGCCTTTTATGGAGTAAATTTACCAAATATTTTGGAGACATTTGTGCCTACCTTCTCGTTTTTTAATGGACTGCCTTCCCTTCTCTCCACTCCCACTCCAACAAGGAGACCGAAGGAGGATCGGTGGTGGCTCGTGGGTGTTTCTCACTGTCCTATGCTATTGCAGCACTTTTAGCATCCACCGCTTGAAGTCCTATGCAGTTTCGATCGCACTCTCAATAAAGGTTGTTTGATGTGGACTCTTTAAGAAGGTGCAACAAGGACATGTCAATCATTTAAAAATGGTAGAATGTTTGGCACAGCACTTATCAGAAGTGGCTTTAAGAGACAAAAGTTGTCCACACTAGGTTTGATGGCCTCATTACATCAAGCAATTGAGGGCGTCATGCGGTATCAAAGCTCACTCAGAAGAGTACAGAACAGATGGCTACTAAATGGCAGAGCAAAGACAAGAATATTTTTGCAACTACGTGGAAAATACTCCGACCTGATGACTGACAGTGACTTTTAAACCAACTGTTTTAGCACCCTTTCCTACTATTTCCAGACTGCTAACTGAACAGCGCTGTGATGATACTCACATGACTCGTCGTCGAGGTCATCTGAGATTGCGTGGACGCAGTTTAGAAGTTGTGGACTCACAAACAGCCGAAGGCGTCAATGCCGACATCGGCTTTACATCACATCGAATCCATCGCCATCACCACCATCACCAAATATTGGAAGGAGGCGAAGGTGCAATTGGAGGTAGCTATCACACTCTCTCGAGGTCGGATTCACGATTGAATCGGGAGCGTTTAGATCCGGGAGATGAGGTAATCAAGGACGAGGATGTGGGATCAGTCTCCTCATCTACTGCTGCTGTGGCTGCAGGTGCCGAAATTTTAGCATCAACCTGTACCTCATCGTCTACACCATCACGATCCATTGCCTTCAGCGCCTCTCGAAGCTCATGGAGTTCCTCGGTCTCTAGCGGTGACCTTTTAGAGACTCCCAAGCCTACAGGCGGATCTCATCATGCGCTTGCAGTACCCTCGATCCCCAGGTATGGCATATTTTGGGACTGAGTCGGAGTATCAACACCGTGGGATGTTTCGTTGTCACACTCATCATTTTTACTTCTAGGCACATTCGCTTCTTAAGGCTTTTCATTTAAATATTTATTTTGCATGAGTGAAAATGCGCAGTCTGTGGAGGTTTGAAGTTGCACAACATAACGCCAAAGAAGTGTATCTATTCTGAGGGTGTTTGGCCTTGGACGATCGAACGCCTTTAGGGTGGCAGGTCATGCTTCAATTTCATCAATCACAGCTCATATGTATTCATTCCGGTTGATGATGATCCTGGTGCACACAAAATTCCTTCCGTTAGAAAGCAAAGACTTTTGAATGTCTGTAACCTTTTTCTGGCTTGAAAATTTTGAATAACAACAACGTGATAGTCTTTCAATCTTTTGTACCGCTATTTTTTGATCCAGAACAATTAAAATGATTTTCTTTTGATATCCTTAATAACTGCCCCACTTCCAGTTGATTTGTAAGGGCATTCCTCAGTGTGAGTGATACCTTGTCACCAGGGCCACGTTATTCTACTTCCGACACATGCTGCTGTTAAATAATGTGGGAGCCATCACATGCTTAGGCGATAGTCCAAGTCTTCACTTTGTAATGTGCCACGCAGGGTGCAGGAGGTGCCTCCATTTTCGCATTCACATCGTTGCAGTTCCCTCTTTCCTCTCCTTTTGGCCCTCCTTCGAAACTTAAAAAAGTAATCCTCGAACGCCCAAATCCAAAAAAGTAAATTTCCTTTCCTTTAATAAAGTCAAAGGGGATTCTTAAGTTTTCTTCAGTAAATCGATTTGAACGCTTAGGACTAATCTCTCAGTCGACTTGCCAGTAAGTCAACCCTTCACTCATCCACCCTTCGCCTTCCTCCACGTCTCCTTTCTTTCTCGCTGATTCTTTCTACCACGCAAGTGCTTTCCTCCCTGCTTCCCTTCCTTCCGTTCCTCCATGGCTTTGCATTTTAATCGAGATGAGTAACTTTAGTCGTTACAAAACAACCGTGGGCTGGAAGGGGGTGATGAGTATTTTGAGGAACTTCCTAAATTGGCAGCTTTTTCTTCTCCCTCCCCTCGGATGGCAGTTAACTGTTTAGCTGGGGAATATTTTTTGCCTAAAAGTCATCAAATTTTTTACAACAAGTAACTTTTGTAAGCGCCTGACTCAAAATTGTTTGCTTATAGGTTTGCATAGTCCCGGAGGTGTGTTTAGTTTGGAAATGAGGTGAAATAGTGCGGTAGCCGTGTTGACCATGTGAAATGGAGGAGGAAGGTAAGGTGATCTGAACCAAAAATAAATTAAAATTGCCACTCTTCTTCCTCCTCTCCGTCGCATTCGCTTGCCCTGAAAATTCAAATCTAACTCGGGAGGCATGCAGAAACTTTCCCATCTGACTGAAGCGATTTACTAATTCGTAGCAAATCACTTGGTGTTTGCACCAAAGAATTGGCACGAAATTTATGGCTCTGGAGGAAGCGTTAAGGCTATGTTGCTTTGGCCTGTTTAATCACCTTTTTCCCCCATAAAAGAGGAATACTTGCCTCTCTACAACTTCGTTCAATTGATGGGAGTTAAAAAGAGGTGAGCAGAAAAATAGAATGAAACAATGAGAATTTTTTGTAAGAAAATAGATACAAACATTTCTGATCAAAAAAACGAAGGACCGCAGCTGTCAAGGGACATTGTTTACTGTCAAGACAAATAAATTTGCCCACCTTGTGACGGACGAAATCCTGTATAACATTTGCCTTGTAATTTGGTGAGTGATTTGCTCCAACCGTATGCTCTCCTATTACTCCCTCTCTCGACAAAAGCTAAGTCCTTTATTGGCGTCACTGTTGACGTTAATTGTACTTACTGATCACACTAGCAATGGGAAACAGAGAAGTCACAGGAGCACAGAGACGCTACCTCGAGGCAATCCTAATCCTACGGAGAGTAGAAACACCACCCCAATTGCCTTTGGTCGGCGTCTGCATCGATCGGCCAGTCGGGAGAATCGACTGCCCTCGTGGCGGGGTTGGATTCGATTGGTGAAACCGAATCCCACCGACTCATTTGGGATTGGCCTCTCCAAGGGCCTCTCTTCCACCGGCATCTACGTCTCGGCTATTAGACCTGGATCCATTGCCGACAGCTCTGGATTGCTACAAATCTACGATCGAATTCTTAAGGTGAGAATAACAACTGTCGACTATCAAAGGATAAAACGACCGTCTGACCTGCCACTTGCCCAGTGTACCAAACCAACACATACGTCACTAAATAACTTGGTCACTTATTCCAACTAGAAGAGCAGAAAGGAAAGAGAGGATGCCGATTTCCAGGATAATTGCAGTGTCACATTCCCTTCCCTTGCGACAGGTTTTTCTCGCCTCTGAATGTAAACTGTCAAATCACCTGCGTAATCTTTAAAGAGAATCTGAAGGTATGCCTCCAATTCCTTTTCGCAATGCCCACGTCGTAGTTAACGTAGAAAGAAGAGGAAAATAGCCAAGAGAGGTTCACTACAAAATGCTGAGTTGAGGCTACATTTATGGGTTGTGAATAAGAATAACTACTTCAAAAATCAAGAACCTAATGTAATGCTGATATGCCTTGTCCATCCGCCTATTCAGTCCAGATCAGAGTTGGGTTGATTCGGGTAGAGCAATTGACGCTGATTGCGTCCCTTTCAATGCCAAGTAGGCATTATTTACAAGTCATGAAGGTGCTTCCTCTGTCAAACAAGCTCCTTCCCGTTTGTCTTAGTGTGGATATCTTTCTATGCTAGTCACACATGTGACTGAGATTATTTAGCCATTTCTACCAATGCCGAGGAAGGCGGTTTCTCCTAAGGAATACCAGCGCATTTATTTGAATTGTTTAATATTTTTAAAAGACTCAACCCTCCCATAACCGTAGTCGTCGGCTTTTTAGGTTAAAGCTGTCTTGGTATTGTATGCGCCGTGTTTGGCCGCATTGATGCTTTACTTGATTCCCACCAGTATGCTGTATCCATCCAGACTTTAAATAAACACGCATTGCTAGTTCACTTCAAGAGGGCTGCTGTTACCGTCTTCTTCTTCTTCTTCCTTCGCCTTACCATTTTTTCCTTACTCCTTCTTAAAGTAACTACCTTCTTCTAGAAGCGGCGCCTGGACACTCAGTAGACACTGGTTAAAGAAGCACGAAATTCGGCCATACCAGCATTATTTTGGGGCATCAATTCGTTCATTCAGTAATCTTTCAGGCCCTAATTTCAAACGACATTTCTTCCAATTCGGTCCGGTTCTATTTTGCGGAAAGGAAGGAGGGAGAGGGTGAAAGAAATAAAAATAACTCAATTCAGCACTTTATTGCAGCTAATTGAAGGGAATTTTTTTTTTTATGTTTGTCGACGAAGATGTTAGTTTAAAATCAAAGCAGCATGAAGTGGGCGTAAATCACGCTAATTCCGCGGTTATAGAAGCAACATAAACTGACGCATTTCAAGTTATTGCCTGTGGTAGGTATCCCAGGCATAAGAAGTTGTTTGTTTTATTATTATTTGGATTTCAAGTTTTTATCGGCAGGTGGTAAAGTCATTCGTTAAAGTCTTTTTATTTCTCTAGGTCAATGAAACATCAACAAAAGGTAGAACATGCCGAGAGGTCGTAGCGTTAATTCGCCGATCCAGTCCAGTGCTAGACCTATTTGTCTACAGACGTCATTAAAGCGATTCCGCCTTATACATACACTCTCCTACCCGTCCTCCTTCCCTCTCCCCCTTCAACCTTGACCCTTGCCACGTCTTCACACTCTGCCTCTCCATCCTTATTACCTTCACCTTCTACACTCAGAGTGACGAATAGGCAGATGGACAGACATAAACACGCTCAAGCTATTCATTCCTTCGCTATGATCTACGACCTAAGCGCCTATCCTCAGTCCGCATTATAGTCTTTCACTGGGGCTCAGACTCAACCTTACTTCCCTTATTTCTCCTCCCCTTCTTCCTCGTCCTAGCATACCAAATGAGTGGCCTTAGCGGAGAAAAATGACAAATCTTGCCCCTAGGTCTTGATGTTGTACCTTTCCTTCCTCCTCCTCCTCCTCCTCCTCTTTATCTATTTCACTCTTTTTATTCTCATGGAAAACGCACACGTGCCTCTTAAAATACGAACGAACTACTCAGCCACCGACCCTACAGAAGGCGCATTTATCTAATATACAGATGTGTGGACTTTAAATTTGTGCCTTTGGAAGAAAACAGACAGGAGGTAAACCTCACACTTTGCTTCCTTACAAGTTGACATTAAGTTTAAAAGAGATTTTTTGGCCTCCGAGTCATTTTTGTAGGCATTCTTATCCTCACCAAACAGGAGAGACCAAGTTTGCAAAAGGTACCCAAACGATGGATCAAAGCATTAAAAACCGATGACTGTGTTGAATTTGTTCGGTAAATGTGTTCCGCTCCGATTGGCCACTGCTCCTACAGGGCGATGGGTCTGTATTCAGACGACCTCTCGCCTTCCTCCCACTCCTCTCCTCCCCTCGCCTTGGGCGTTTTATTGGCGCGATAGGAGGCGATAGAAAATATGTATGTGAAATGATGACACTATTTGCTCGCGGAGGAAGGGAATTCTTGGTTTTGGAAAAAGTGGTGCCCACATACACACGCCCACACCAACCAGTAGGCGTCAATCGCATTTGCGTAGGTGCGCACGTACGTACGTTCGTACGTTCGGAGGTGGGTTAGGAGGGAAGAAGACTGCGCCACCGCTATCGATTTGCCTGATCTGGCATACCTGTTCTTCTCTACAAAGTGACATACCATACGAACGCATACCTCCTTCTCGGGTATTCATACCTGCCCACTCATCTGTCCAATCTTTTGTTTGCTACTTTTTATTTAAGAGACTATTGGGTGCTCCTCCTGATTCTAGTCACCGAATTGTAGCAAGAGACAAAGGTTGTGCACGGGGCCATTCAACTTAAAAGACCCGAAAACCGGCCTAGTCCTTGGGCTGCTTGAGATTCAGCACATACTCTATGGCAGGTAATAAACTTAGCAAACGGTGTGGTCTGTGAGAAGTTGATTAGCACAGAGATGGACCTCAAGTAAACTGTTTTAAGGCGCACAATATTGATGCTAAATTCCTTGCAATGCATTCATTGTCGAAACTCGTTTAGTTCAGCCATGATTTCTGAAACCTAGACGTGTGCAATGACTGACGAGATACCACAGCAATGTATCTAACACTAGTGTTTATTCTCTATGAGCGTTTCCTACTGAGTGCAGGGTAGGAATCTCCAAACGCACCTAAAGAACGAAGAAAATTTACGGATTTAGTCAGTTCAATTGATGTTTGAAGGTGCATTTGAGAGACATTAATCCTTCCTTGAAAAGTTTTCAAAATATGAATCACGTGACCTGCTTGAAGATGGTCATGTGACCACTGTGGCATGTAAGTTTAAGCGATAGCAAGCAAAGGACCCCGCAAGAGGAAACAATTTTGCTCCCAATAAATGATGATGCATAAACTTCTCAACATTTCCTTTCTTTTTGAAATATTGATCCCAATCACCTACACTCCTAAAGGTGTAAAGTGTAAGTCTTCTATCACTAAAGGACGATATTTCCATGGGTACAGGTACCCACGTTGATGCATTCTTGCCTAAAGTGCTGTTGTGCAGATCTGAAACAGCCAAGGGTAGCACATTAACAAATATAAGAACAAAACCAGCAAGGTGAACTGAAGTCAGAAAGGATCATGGCAGATCCGCTGCTTGGGAGAAGAATAAGGATTTATTAATCGAATGACCTTTTTGGATGAATTTAGTAATGAGGACACTTCCAGCTTCACAAAGTATACCTTTGTAAAACGAGTGGGCCTTCCGAGTGCCTCGCCTACCCGTCGCCCTACTAGTCTTCGAATTTAAATTGTAAGTATAAGATACCAATGGTAGAATGTTGAAATTCAAAGTGGCAATGCAATGATATCATCTCATAACATCTGAAGCAACGAAGACGCTGTTACACTTTAACATGTCAAGGAGTGACGCTATCGAAGAGTCTATTTCAGACCAAGAAGGAAGCAGACGCGAGTAAAATGTGGAATGATAGCATTATGTGTGTGTTTGCAGGTGTAGGATAATGTGCGATGGAATAGTGCTTGGAAAGGTAAAGAGCACCTGCGGCAATTCCAGACGGAGTAATAAACTTTGTTTTCAAATTCGTGATTAAACATAACAGTCTTTGTAAGAATTTGGACAAGACAATATTGTGCGATATGTACTTTATCAGGCGTACTCTTCTTTAAAAGTTGCCATATGCTATGCTCAGGGCATTAAGATGAAAATTGTATGAAGTTGTAAAGATTATTTATAATTAATCCCCCCCTTCCCAATGCATTCGTCTGGTGGCGGTATACTTAATAGGGTTTTATTTGACCTCCTATAGATTACAAGTCCTGGTATGTGAACAGGAATGCGTGGAGTAAACGGGGTTCCGGTCTAAGAGAATCGTTCACACGCTCCTTTAGCCCTATAAAGGGCATGGGTTCTCGTATCTTTCCTTAACAACAAAAGTTTAAAAATTCATTATGAATTACAGTAGCTGATCACTGCATATTCGGCGACCCATTCTTAGGCTTCCAAATCTCTGCCCACATGTGAGGATTGTTTTAAGGTTAATTATCCTTTACAGAATGATAAGAGATATGGGCAGATTTATTCCTTGGAATGATTCTCGCTTATTCCGAGCACTGAATTCGCCGTGTTTGATCGCCTCCCCCTTATAAGGGAAGTTAAACATTAGTAGTATATAGTATAATGGCGATAAACTAGAGGCCAGTTTGCTTCTGTTTGATGAGCCGGCCTTTGGTAACTACCCTATCCGCGTTTCCATCCAGTCCCCAAAACGCAGGTAATCAGACATGTCATATGCGTTCTATTTCCCACAAGGAAGTCTCGGCTATTAAATTCGTATCATTTGAGAGGACGGTAGGAAAAACAACGTGCAGAAAAGCTGAAAGGCTACTGACATCCATAGAGTTGTATCGAAAAAATAGTGTAACCTGCCGAGAAATATACAGTGCTATTTCCAAATACAGGGCTAAGTGAACAATCAGAGAAAAGCACAAACGTCAGCAGTGACGGATAACTGTTTAGGCTGTGTTTTAAGCACCCAATTACATTTCCCTTAATTTGAAAAATTGTAATATTTATTTCTAGGTCAGTTTAGTTGGGGCAAATAAACATCTGTTTTCTCTTATGCAGTGATTGCACGTGGTTTCTATGCTCTCCTAAGAGCGGCGTGAATTTTAAATCGGCTGCGACATCGCTCTCTCAGGGATGGGCGCTGGTTATTCCCATGTATTTGAGACTTACAAAGACCCTGATTCTGTCCCAAATTTCACAAAACCGCCTACTCACGACCCTCTGAAAGGTTTCCCTCGAGGTCGGAAAAAACGGGAACTTATTGTAAGCAAGTCATCTTTCTCTGTTAACTCCGTTCTTAACTCCACATAGTAAGCGTTGTCAGCGCGTTACGATGAGGCAGCATACCTGGAGACGGTTGTCGGGTCCATGCAGTACTATTTCTATCGTTAATAACGTTAATTTTACTGTTGCCACTCTTCAGTTGAATCACACAAGGTTTTTTCTTGCTACTACCACTGAGGTGTGGTGATGGTGTTGAGTCCTAAGTTCAGGCCTTTAACGTTATTTATTGCGCTTCATTACGAGCTCATAGCAAGTTGTTCCTGCTTAGATCGGAGACCAGTCATCTCAGTAGACCGTACTTAGGTTAAAATACGTTTCGTAGTTCGGATATTAAAATAGTATGACATTAGATTGTGATAGAGTACTACCTTACGTATCTTTCGCACAACTTGTTCTGTCTAGCACTCAACGCTACCGACCTGAAGCCACTTAGAGGGCTGGTCGTGTTCCTCTTTAGTGCGCCATCACGAGACAACCTTCCACCCCACTTAGGAAAGCAAACAACATACCGACTATTCCATCAGCTTGCTCAATTGGACAGTGTCTGGTCGAGTGTAGGCAGCTAAGTATCTCACTACTTCCTTACTTTAGGTCACTGAAGAAGAAATGATTGCTGCCGGCCTCACTTCAAAGGAGCGAGACTACTGTGCACCGATGTTGATGGCGTGGCGTAAATGCAAAGCCGAAAGGGGCGTCCTATTTCCGCTCTTCTGCGGACATTTCCGTCATGGCTACCTGGAGTGTCAGACTAAAGACCAAATCTTGCGAATGAAGGAGTACGAGAGAGAGTACCGTCTAATGAAAAAGGACCAAGCCGCCTCTAGTATCAAATAACCGTGACGTACTGCCAACTGTAATTCTCTGACAGTTTACAAAGAAAGTAGTTGTACTAAAAGCAACAGCCTTCCTTAAGCACTCCAAGATAGGAGGTGTTAATGAGTAGGAAGCTTTCATTTGTGATAGAAACACGGCAGAGCGGGTGGCTAAAGAAAGTACTGCATTAAGTGGACTGATTGCTGCTCGGTGGGAATGCTTTTAGTTCACAGGCTTCCATGTTTTTGAGAAGAAAGTACAAATCAGCAAAAAAAACAAAAAGGGCGAAGGTAAAGCCACATGCAATTCTCTGTACAGGCGTGGCATAACTCTGTCCAAAAATGTCACATACAAAGTAACCAAAAATGAAGGAACCAATGACAACGAGTACAAAGTTGATTATCATCATGACCTGCCGTTTCACACAACGCACCCCATCGAAGCTGGCAGATTTGTATCTGGCTGTAGATCCAAGTTGGGGGAGATGTTTCGTCATGCGACCGTAGTCCATGTTAGCAAACTTCCGCGTTAGGCTTTCCACTCGCTGCTGGACGATTATATCTCTAGGTGGGACACATGGTTCAGGTAGAACGATCCCAGAGGATCGTACCACTTTCCAGAGTGGGGGAAGATTCATTACACCCAAAGCCTTCATATTTGCATGAATTTCCTGGACCAATGAAAACTTAATGGTTTTTGCATTTGAAGAGAGCTGAGCTAGTTGAAATTTTAAATGGCCTGCCAAGTCGTTACAAGACGCAGCCTGTTTCATTAGACTTGACAGCATTTCTGTCACCCGAAGATCAATATAAATATATGGATCCTCCTTCATGGTAATAGCGGACGTGCTAAGTGTCTGAAAAATATGAGAATTAAACAGACGCAAACCCAGAGGACCAGAAGCAGGTCGACGGATAGCAAAACAGTAGCGGAAAATCCGAATGCTCCAATCAGAATATTAAAACAACAAAGTAAACTTGTGTAGTTTTCCTTTTTCAAAACACGCTTCAAAAAAAAAGTATTAAAATGTTTAAGGATGCGTATTTATAATATTTTCGATGCAGCGTCCCGAAGGTCAGCTCACGTGTACAAGAGCCAGGCAAATGCTAAAGTGACCGCCAAACGATATGGGTTCGAATAAACAAAGTATTGCACTGCCCCTGCTCCAGCCACCACAACATATTCAGGGCCACATGAAAGCACCCACGAGCCATTTGCTTCAATGGACAGAGATCATGAGACTGAAAAAGGGTACCTGGTCTCGTCGGCGGATTCAAATGGATTTGGAGCTACGTTCGGGCTAACAACTAGATTCAGAGCCACATACACCTATTGACCATCAACTGCTTTCAGGATTAGGCGGTGGAACTCTGTGAAAGAGCTGCCTGCCTATCCTCTGGCCCTTGAACCTCAGACCTCAAGAGAGGGTTGGTCGCAGATGATTTATTTGGCAGTTGTTACAGGAAGAATGAGGATTTGAATGCAGATGAGCAGAACACGAGATACCAACTGTAGAGAGACTCCTCACCGTCTTCGCGCGCGTGATTCGCGGTGTCGCTTCAGTAGTTAATAGCTTGTCTGTAGAACACATCTAAATCCTTTCTTTGTAAAGGATTCAGAGATTCTCCCGCAACCAATGTAAATGCACCTTTTCCACATCCTGGGGTATGCAACCAACGGTACTTGCAGGGATAAAGGTCGTTAAAAAATTTCGGGTTCGCTTTCCGCTGCCACCTGTGTAGCGTCCCGAGACGTCCCACAGGGTGGAAGAAGGCAGTGAGGCTGAATACTTTTTTGCAAAGAGAACAGAGCGAATGGGCTTGAGCATGGCCCGAAGGCTAGCTCACGTGTACAGGGGTCAAACGCCAGGTAGTCACATAACTAAAGCATCACAATATCTAGCGGTTTTTTATCCATAGTGGAATCCTTGTACGTGCCGCTTGATATTAGGGTCTTGCTGTTTTATGTCTGGTGGTTACTTTAATGTTCGCGTGGGCTAAACTTTGGCCAAGGGAAGGCCTAATCGATTATTTTCCTCTAGAATAAAAGTAATTAGAAAAACTTACTGCTTTGTTATACACGCAGATAAAGGTTAAAAATTTTGGAGCTGCAACACTCACACCTTGGCAGCACTTGGTCTTTTCCGCGCACTAGGTTAAGTTTGATTAGTTACGAGTGAAAGCCCTTGCAGAGCAGGTTGGAAGTAGGATTATTACAAACCAATAATTTTTTGGCAAGTATATACTTTAGAACTTTGAACAAAGTTAAGATCATCATTGATAAAACAAGCAAATGAATTTGACCTTGTTTTGCCGTTTCAAAAACCAGCCGCTAGGAATGACCGTCTGATGGCCGACAATTCCTTTTTGGAGGAATCTGAGTTCTAGTATCTCCAGATCGGGTCTGACAATCCTTTGCATGCCTGCATGAACTCTTCATCCCTGTGTCAAACGAATTTCAGATGTATGCCAGCGCAAGATAATCATGAGAGTATTTTATGTGTCAACGCATACACATAACAGGATCCAGTTTCTTGGGTGTACTATTGCTCTCTTAAATCTTGTCTCCCTGTGCAGAGCACAAATCCCCAACGCTCCTACTAGTGCTTTGAACCCTGTGATACACTCTCTGCAACTTCTGCTGAATAACCAGACACATCTACTGTTTAGATCTTATCCCCGAGTAAAAGACTTCAATGTGGATTTCTCACAAATCAAATTTGCGACAAAACAACAACCCAGTGATTTGATTTTTATTGGTTCGGATTTTTTTGATGATCAGCAATGTTATTTGAAGGGTTTACCCTCTCGTGAAAGTTCTTGGTTTGCTCTGATCGATTTGAGGAGCCATTGCTCATCTCTCGATGTCATCTTTAGTGTCCTCAAATCAGCTCGGTTGATCAATGGGACTCTATTAAAGGGTGTTCTCTTTTATGTCGACGAGATTCCTGGTGCTCCAAGTCTCAATGGTCTTGGTAACAGATCTGGTGAGTTACCAATATTGTACTGTGAATAGTTAACCTGTTATTACTACTTTTTTACTCTTGTTTTCACCTCACTTTGTTGTATGCTTTTTCTACTTGTCTACCAAGAGACTTCGTTCCATGTATGGTTACTGCTTCATTCGTAGCTCCTAAGTGTCTTGAGTTGGCGCAACTTTTAAACTTGGTTATTTGGTCCCATCTACTAAATCGTTCAATGAACAGCCTAATTTTG
This sequence comes from Hydatigera taeniaeformis, assembly GCA_900622495.1. Classification (NCBI taxonomy): domain Eukaryota; kingdom Metazoa; phylum Platyhelminthes; class Cestoda; order Cyclophyllidea; family Taeniidae; genus Hydatigera; species Hydatigera taeniaeformis. The sequence goes on along the minus strand of UYWX01020412.1, from coordinate 53,262 downwards.
CTTGTATTTTCCCACAGAGCTGCACTCGGCGCCTTTATATGCATTTCTCTTGCCTCGGGATGCTGCTCCTTTATCGGTGCGACGATGCTCTGACACTTCTGACACAACCACCGCCTGTACAGTTGCGATTTCCGCATCTCCTGAGGGCTCATCACCAAGATCGCGCCTCTGGATCCACCGAGCACCAGCAACTCCTTCACCACCACCTCTATCCCCGTCGTTTCCGCGCCATCGCATTCACGTTTCCTCACCGGATCATTATAGCAATCAGTCGTCCACCGATAGTGCTGTCGGTAGCAATAGTGGAAAGGGAGGCAGTAGTGGGAGTGGAGGAGTGATAAATGTGGAGGATGCCTTTCTCAATCGCTCCTCTGTCCTTTTTGTTGCCGTCTCTTTTATCCTCCTCATGTTCATCTCTCTTGCTTGGCTTGTTTTCTACTATGTCCAGCGATTTCGCTACCTCCACAGCAAGGAGCGCGCCTCGGTGATTTTCTAGCCTTCAAATTGCCTTCCTTTATTGCGAATCATCCTTTATAATTCATGGTTTTAAGTGTGTGGGATGTCTAGGAGTGTAAGGCATTTGGGGATATTGTCTTAGCAGAGGCATTGAAAAATGAGATTACTCATCTCGCGATGGGGAAGGGAGGAAGAGGAAATAGGTCGGCAGGCGTGCTTTATTCATTCCCTTTTACCAGTAACGTACTACATCTTCCCCTCTATTGAGAGCACTGGCAGCCTAGTTGTGCATTTTGCGGCTTGACATTGACTTTCTGATTCAGGCATCCGAAAAGGACATTGACGTCGGACATGACGTTTTGTTTAAGTTAACAACTAAGCTGATTCTAATTCTCAACGGTTGAGGTACAGTCCCTCCTTTGTGTCGATCCTTTATTTTGTCATTGGGATGAATGGTATACCGTATATTTGTGTTGTGAGATGTGGATGATAGGTCGAAAATTTGGAAATAGTACGGAGCGAGGCTCAGCAGGACGTCGTATATAGCTTGAGGGGGTAAGGTGGCTCACGCTTGACTCAGATTACTCACTTAACCCAGTCTTTGTAGTGCATTGGGTGGATGACCGCCTCTGAATTTCCCTTCTTTCAGCGTCGATTAGCTGAACTAGCTCGCAAGGCCGTGGCGCGAATCCCGTTAAAGTTGCTGCAGGCTGGTGATAAGGTGAGTCGTCACCTTTTTAACGCATTGTGTACTAGGGCTATTACTATTGTCCCACTTTGTGTGTCTGTGTGAGCAATTAAGGGGATTCATCAAGTCTAAGGGTACCAATTGTACCAAGGACTTATGACTACGAGAAGTGGTCTTTGTATAAGATATAGTGAGTCATCTATTTGTCCATTTATTCATTGATGGAGTGTTTGCGCGTTTGATTCGTTTCAATAGATCGACAGTGTTGATCAAACCCGATCCGATCATTTGGGCTTCAAAACAGCCTCCTTTCCTATTGATGCATTAAGAGGTGGCGTGGTGTGTTCAAGTCCCGGCGACAAGTACAAGACTGGATGGGTGGTTTTCAAGGATGTGATAAAATGCATTAGGACGTAGTTTTAGTGCTCACGCATGGTGCGGGTAATTGTAGTCATAGGAATTGAAAAGGCGGTTCTTGGAGTTGATTTTTCAACTCTTATGTTGTCGTGCACCTTTACTTCTTTCCTGTTCTCCTACGTATGTAGGAAATCGGTGTCAATGGGGAACACTGCGCTATTTGCATTGAACCCTATCGACCCTTCGATAACATTCGGATTCTCCCTTGCAGGCAAGTAGCATGGCTTATCCCATATTCACTATTTTTTTTCTGCTACGTCAACCAAGTTACTTCGCCTTCATTGACTTCAGGATCCTATGAATTTTGTTCTGTAGTCTGGAGTTCCCCCTACAATAGGGTGGATTTAGTGATGAGCAGATTTTTTGTTGTTTTTACTGCCTCTCACCGTCACCTACTCGCTCGAAATGATGTCTTCTCGCTAAGCTGCTATTTTGGGTAAATGAAATGGCCTCAAAATGTCCCTATTTTGTTATTTAGGTGGAACTCATTTGTCGACTTTATACTACACAGAGGGTAGGCAAAAGTGCACTAATGAAAGGCCCAAATCTAGCAGATTCATCTAAATTTCCGAGGACTCTTCACAAAATTCCATATTTATGTGTCGCATTCATCTCATTTGTATTTTGGATATTCTTTTTTGAATCAAGAGTTTTTTCCTGGATCCAATTCGTGCTGTATGACTCCATCCCTCTAAGGAATGCCTAAAAGCCTAAGTCAAATCTAATAGCGCATCTCGGGATCGCGTAATCTCCGCCAATGTGTTCTCTTATTTCGCCAAATTCTTGCTTGTCTTTCTGATGCACCAAGCTCCCGGCTTTCAATGGTCTTAGGACAGCATATTTTTTTGGCTAAATTGCGCCGGGGAAGGTAGTCTAATTTGGGGGAAAGGTTTCTTTCACCGAGTTTTGGACACTCAGAAGTCTGAAATTATTTAAAATAGGGTCATTGATTTCAGCGGCTATTTTCAAGCACGCAAATTTTGCCTATCGGGTCACGAAAAGTTAGTTCGAGTTTGGAAAACTTTATTACTGCCTATGTGGACGAAATATGGGATTATAATGTGGAGAAGCTCTTTGGGAAGGGGTGAGTGAACGAGAGAAGAAGAGCGAAAAAAGGTGCGGTTTTGTCCATTCGGAAGTACAAAATTAGCCCTTTTAGGCTTGCTATCTTTTTTCTTGCTTATTTATTTGTTCAGACTTCTGTGAATGCATGTTTTTATGTTTGTGTCTGATTGGTCATTCTCGCTATTCACTCTTCTGCTTTTTTTTTCTGCGTCACAATTGGAGGTCTAGGTCTTTACCCTTGTCTTTCCTTCCATCGCTCTCTGACAAGGCGAATCTTTGCTGATTACCCTCGGACGAAATAAATTAAACATCATATTTTGGAAGCTCAGGGTTGTATGCTTTCTCTACCCCCTCTGCATCACTATATCAATGCCAGTCCGACAGCAGCTCATAAATCGGACACAGCAATAACTTTGGGGTCGGAGGCGTTTAACCTCTTGTCTCCTCTTTACCCTGTCAGGTCATTCGTCTATTGCCCGCATTCCTCACTTGGATTCATTAGTATATCTGCAAGCCCAGTCAGGGAGCCTGTTGGAAAAGATATTAAGAAACCCCTGGGAGTCGAGTTTTGATCAGGATTTCTGAAGGTGTTTTCCTTTCCCTCATTTAAAGAGACTACATATGGGCTTCAATGCAGCGCGGAATTTCACATCCTTCAGGCTGGCAACTGTTAGACATTTTATTGGTTCCTCTGGATCCATATAGCTGTGTACGTGTAGATGGTCGCACTTCTTATGGCAAATGTTTGTAAGAGCCTTACCTTTCAGAGGAAGGAAGGCGACTTGTACCTATTTGACTCGGTGGTGTTGGCGTTGTTAATGGTGACGGGGCTACAAGCAATCACTCAATCCATTTTCAGTTGGTGTATTTATTGGTCAGTAGCCTCTCACTCATCGCCACCGAATTCGCCTGCCTAAATGGAAGAGCAGGGAGATAGGAGAAAGGTCGACCTCCAAAACGCCGACGAAGCGAACAAATTAGGAGATGAACACGGAAGGCTAATCACATGGATGGTGGAAAGACGAAAAGGCTTGCCTGGCGTTCCCTGTCATTATGTAGTTAATCAAATACGTCACAGAATGAGCCCAGGTGTTTAGAGGATGCCTTTTTGAATTGGCAAAGAAATGACGACCTTTCGGAGAGAGATTGTGTGTATATTATGTATTTGGGTAAATGTCACGGTCTGTAAGTGTTTTCTCGTCAGAAACTAGTCAATAACACATCCTAGTCTGTTTCGTCTCTTTTTTGTTTATTTCCTTTGCTCTATTTGGTTACCACATTTGACATTGCTGATTAACTGAGACATTATCTTTGAACCCTGGCATCTCGGTTTCTTGGATGTTTCTTATTTACCTTTTTAATCTTTATGGTTGCCCTTCTTGGTCGATACAATTTGGCTCCCCCAAAGCCTAGCTTGCATTTTTAAAAAACGACAACAACAAAGACAATTTGTGTCCTGCGCGCCCTGGATGTCTGTGTCCCTCGTGAGTAGACTCTAAATTGCACCACAGAAAGGCACCGGTTCTGGCAACAACACGCCATAAAGGCTGTGTTGTATTGGCACAAATTCTGTTATTATAAACGCTGTGACTATGGAAAGATGTATGCTAGCACCTCACGGATACTAACTCGGCTGTTGTTTTGCTAAACATTTGAACGTCAGTGAGCCAATAGACTTCGTAGAGTTGTTTAGTTGGAATTTTAGACGACTGGAATGAACTGCTGGAGGCGCCTCCATCTAAAGTTCCGTAATTCCCCCCTAATTTACTTTCCGCATATTTAACTTCTTTTGATAAAATTCCAATATATAAAGGAGTTTTCTCCACCTTATCCCCTTTAATGAAGACTTTTTGAATTTTTTTGTCAATGCAACTTTAACAGGCTGCGCGAACGCTTCCTCCACATCCAGGGCGCAACTTTTGCGGCCATTTGTTTATCAAAATAGGTATCCCTAGTTGTTGATGATGCAGGCCTGTTCTGATAAGTGTTTTTTTCCAGGATGCTGCTTTCGGTGACGAGCCAGGGTTTGCAAAGAAATTAAGCAAATTGAACGCAATCTTAGATTGTTGTTTGTCACCAAATAATCTGCCTCTGGGACGGATTGGTGTAGACGGCTTATCACGTAGTGATAGGCCTCTCCTCTCCCACCTTCGTTGGGCCCATTTGATGCAAGAAATGGGATCACAGCGGCATATGCTTGACATTCGCATCGAGTGTGTGGCTTTCTGACCCCAAATAAATCTATCTGTCACAATGATTTTGACTTTCTTTCATAAGTGTAAAAATAGTGCCTATTTTCACAAAACGACGACATTTCGAAGAAGAGGTCCGTGCATGTGTGTAGACCTATTCTCTACCTGGCTGAATAACTCGAGCACTTGGCTTGCAAACCAAAATTCTGAAATGCCACCGTGACGAAGAATAGGGTGGACCCATGCGCACACAGCCACGCACACCCGGCCTCAGACTACCTTTGTTTGATATGGTAGCGGAAATCAACAATCGCCATTACTTGGAGTGGTCTGAGAAAAATGCGGAACTTTCTCATGGCAGAGGCAAAGTGGAGGAGAGAAGAGGGGTGCATGCGGCCTTTCCTTCTGACGGTTGGTCGGTAGTAGATTCTCTCACGTTGCACCAACCTATGGTGCAGACACCGCCGCCCGCGACAATGATGATGGATGACGGGTCTGTCAGCTGTTTTTATGGGTGTGGGAAAAAGCTGACATCGTTCAATTACCCTCCTGAACGCCTCTTCCGCACCTGTCGCTACTTTCTCACCTGCCGCACCAATAACTGTCTGAACCAAGAATCGAGTTTTTCTCAGAATAGATCCAAATATTTTAGATGAATACTCTTAAGTTGATTAATGTCTTGCATCACGTAAATAAGCTGATCTTGTTTTGAATTTAAACCAGAAAAGTGACCATTACTATTTGATTGGAGATTGTTGCATCGGCTCAGGGGCTATCAGTAACAGACGGGGTGGGGAATCATTGTCATTGCAAACCTAAAGTCATTTTCTCGTGGTGAATTTCTTGCACTGCTTTTTCGACTTTGGATTTTGATGTTCTTGGTCGCCAAATGGCTGCGCCAATTTTTTACTGTAGAATTATTTAGGTGTATATCCCGAAGCGTGTTTCGAAACGTCCCTAGGTGCCATAAAACGGAATGAGGTGATGCGCATAACGAAGCATATATTTAACCTTACTTCTGTCTGTGCTGGTAGATTTCCTATACCTGTTTTTTCCAAATGCTGCGCCTCTTTTTGAGCAATTCGTTGTCACTAGAAAGTAGAGATTGAGGAGAAAATAAAAAGAAAAGACACCATACAAAACGATCTTTCTGCTATAAATAGGAGGTAGTCAAATGCCCACATCTCTGATTGGTTCCTCTTCATAGGTGGTGGGTAGTGCGCACATTGCAGGCGGTGGACTTGTTGAAAGTGATAGAATGAGGGACATGGACACCACACATGCCCACTTTAGGTCCCCCAATTTTGCCTCCGTGTTTATGCGCTACTAATAAGTGGTTTCGAAATAATTGGTGCTTGTCTTATTCAATCACTGACTGTGGCCTGGTTTGATTCAAATCAACTGATATTCCAAGGCTAGCTTCTCTCCTATATGCTTAATATAGCTCCGAAATGCAGGTTTTCAAACCCTTTTTTGTCATGTTTTCCAACTTTCATCGCTCTTGAAGCAATGAAACAGACTACCAGATCATTAACCATTAATTGACAAAAGGTATCTGTATTTATTAACGAGAAGATCCCGTTGGTCCACATGTGTATTTCTGATCCGTAGACACTACTTCCACAAGCTTTGTATCGACCCTTGGCTGCTGGAGCAACGCAGCTGTCCGATGTGCAAGTTGGACATCTTACAAGCTTACGACTTTCGACCGGAGATAGACCGCTCTTGTCCTGCCTCAACCGGCAGTGATTCGAGTACACCCCCTGCTGTTGCTTCCGTGGGTCCGACTTCGAGCCCGGCGTTAGCGAGTGCTGGTATGGAGGAAGAGGGGTTGATCGCTGTGACAAATTCGGCTTGTGATGAGGTGACTCCGGAAACTGTGATCACCGCCTCGGTCTCAACTTCGGTACGTTTTGGTGCATCTATGTTAGTTTGAGACTATTTCTACCCCCAACCAAAACCTAAAATACTAGTCAAATTTCCTAGCGAATGACAGCAAACTGAGGAACAGTGGTGCCTTCCTGTTTTCTTAATTTTGTCCTTCAGAATTTGTGCATAAATAGATCTACCGCATGCAATACCGGATCAGAAATCCTGTCCCTATCCAAAATGAATTTCCTAACTTGGACTTCACTTCAGTGTAACGCTAACCAATCATGCCTTTCCCATGTCCGGTATTCTTGACACACTGACGAAGCAGGTGGCGGTGTTCCACACAACTTAATATTGCATACTTTCTATTCACTTACAGCTCATCCGCAGGGCGTAACAATGTTCCGACTTTTTTCGACAGATATTAACAAGGCAGTGGCGTGCACCGCCTTTGTTAGTTTTTTATTTCCGTGTCTTCTGCTGAGTCATCATTTCGTGCACCGTCTGTTGGATGTAATAATGTGGCACTCCTACTTTACATTTACCAGTAGGCATCGCATTGCGTTTTGCCTTGTTTGTAGTATCATGATCTGGAGCGTCAATCGCAGATGAGTCCGCCTAACCGTAGGGATTGGTTGAGGAGCCTCTTTCGGCCCCCCGCAGCTACCCCATCCCACCAGCGCAGGAATAGGAGGCTTTGTCTGAGAAATTTAGAGACGGTGGTGGTGGGGGCGGAATACCATCAGTCACACCCGAGGGCTTGCCTACCGGCGGAGAGGTGTGACGAGGAATCCCAACACGCCACCTCCACGACCGTTTCGTGACCTCACCACTTTGTGCATTTTTCTGTCAGTGTACCCTAATCACGTCCACCTTTTTCCTTCTCTCCACCTCGTACCTTGCTCGTCCTCTCTCGTCTTTCACTCATGCATTTCGCCTCCACTGTCGCATTTAGCCGCCTCTTCACCCCGTTTGTCTTTGTCCTCCCGCGCTGCCACCGCCGATGATGTAGCCGCTGCTACCGCAGCTACCAACACTATGCCGTTGCATAATGTACTATCTCTTTCTCCATAACACACGACTCGCCCACAAACATGCCACAAAGTCAACAGATAAAGCAGTGTTAATATGAGCTGTGTATCAAATGCGTCAACGTTGTTTTGCTTCTTCTCAGTCTTTTAAGAAAACAACCTCATACCTGCTTCTTAGATCAAGTCCTCTTCTTAACTACTCTGAGAAGACCAAGGAAAGTTATCAAGGAGGTAACTTACAAGTAGCAGGGGAGGTTGCGTGCACTACCGCAGTGCATCAGCTCACCCGCACACATGGAAGAATTCTCAATCTTGAGATGACTCTGCAAATAACATAGAGTCCACCATACGGTGAGAATTGGCATCTGGAGCAGTAAACCTAAACCTAGGGTCAGACATTCACATAAAAGTAAACTGAGTAAAAGTCGGTCATTCAAACGGAAAGCATGAAAATTCAAAAATGGGTGAGAGCTAGCATCGAGGAAGAACGCGGAACACGTGCGCGTACGAGTGTGTAAACAGTAGTTGCGAAGAACTCAATGATAACGAAAAACTCCATTTGGAAAGAAGTCATAGCAGTGGCGTGTAGACCGATGGAGAGAGGATCGAATTAACGGATCGCAGAAAATGCCTTAAGTGATGGCCAACAAGGAATCCTCCCAGATGTGATAAAGATAATCTGCAAATAGTTAGGACGAAGCAAATTGAAGACAAATTGAATATGTAGACGCGAGACCTTGCCCACCCCGCCCTTACCCGTGGTCGTGTAGTTGGATGCATGGGACCAAAACAAACAAAATGGTTTAGCAGACGTTCAGTTGGATCATTATCCACACTCAACTCGACGTCTGTAAAGACTAGGACGCAGATAGCCCTCTGCACGTTGGGGACACTTTCTAACAGGTTGTGTAATCCTCCTGAAGAGAAGTCATAGGTTAGTGATTGAGAGAACTCGCTCAGCTACCCCTCACTTTGGCAACGTACCAGGCGTTGAAAAGGCGATTTCATGCTGGGTAATTCCACAGCTCCTATCATCCATGCTAAAGGCATCCTTTACAATGTTCACCAGGCGCGGGCGGTTCTTGGTTCTAAGTTCAAGGATTGAAGAAATGGCGTAAAAGCCTACATATTTTTAGAGAGGAGCCGCACCTCTTCCATTCGTCGTGGTACAGCCGATTTTTTAGAACAAATCCAGACGCCAAAACAGTGCTCAGAAAACTTTTCTATGGCAGCACGGTTCTCCTGCACTAAACCCAATGCCACCGTCAGAGCAACGGGTGAAATGGATGCATCGCCCTCGAACGGTATTTGGAGCACAACATCAGTGTCACATTGGGATATTTGTGTCAGTGCTTTAACCTGCGGGGACCGATGGCAAACAAATAGCATGGGTCGTAGAGTGGCATGACCAATGAATTTGTGCACCTACCAGTGATAAAGAAAACGAGGGAAAGCTATCTAAAAGGGAAGGTAGACTGTTAACAAAGCAATACCGGAAGACACGATCTTCGATGAGATAATCTTTGCAGAATTTGGAACAGTTTGCCATGGCAGACTTAAATATGTGAGTACGACCCATCTCGTGGAGTGTCATTGACGCGATTCCCACGGGCACATCACAGACGGGACACAGGGTCGAATTTAATGGTACCTAAAAAGTCAATTAAAAAGCACAGGTATGATCAACTTTGCCGAATGAGCGTCAAATACAAGGGTAAACATGCTCAGAGTTGGATAAGAGCTTTGGTGACAAATACAGAGGAGAATAAGTGAAAATAAATCCAGATTACGAAATCTTTGACAGAAGGCGTGTCATTTGCAGCATTCCCGTGAGCCAAATTGGGACCGGGGAGATTGGAGGGCGAGTAGCTGCTTTTGCTCCGATGTTTTTTGCCTTCCATATGAGCCACTAGTTGACTTTTGGAATTTAACTGCAGATTACAAACGTTGCAAAACAATGCAGACGAAGAGCTCGTAGTGCTGGTGATAGGCGCAGTGGTAGAAGCACGGTCAAGAGTGTTTATTGGGGCCCGTGTAAATGTGGCACCTTTATAAGGGTCGTCGCCACCCTCGACAACGTAAATACCTTGGAGGGAGCATGAAAGCATTTCCAAACCTGAACAGTCAATTTTTGACTCCTGAACCCACAATCTAACTTCAAATATGACATTACCTGCTCTTGGGAACCCGTTAATTGCTTTTTCTTGTCGATATGTTTTTTACCCTTCACGTGAATATCAAAATTGACTTGAGAATACAAAGGAACATCACATGTCGAACAGTAGAACTCCGATTTTCCAAAGGAAGAGAAAGGCTTGGACTTAGAGATAAGACGATCAGTATAATCGACTACCACGAAAGGTGAAGCAGAAGAAGTATCAATTGGAGGGGGACTTTTACAGCAATGAGTTAGCAGTTCAGGTGCCGAATAATGTTCTGAGCAAGTGGGACATGTGAGTTCGGATGAATCAAGTCTTGGAGAAAACTGCCAGGGTTGATAGCAATCGACGTTAACGGAATCCGAAAACGAGAGTGCGTGCCCGCACTTCCGCAAGTGCGTTTTTCCAGCTTGATGAATACGCAACTGCTCAGATGAATTGCAGTTTTTATTACATATTGCGCAAGAGTAGGAGGAAAATCCACTCATTTGAGAGCTAAATTGATTAAACTGCGAGAACTCAAAAGCACGAATCAAGAGAACAACGAACACGTTGCTCAAAATTTCGCAATATTCCTGCCCATCTAAACAAAAAAATTCTGAATATATTTTACAAATCATGCAAATAGTTCTACAAACCGGCACTGATACTTAACCTACAATTCCATAATGCATGGTACCAGAAACCGTCCAAGCTCCCCTATCATCTAACATTACCATCATGCAAGCACGGCAAAACCCGGAACCGCCACCCAGCTCCGGTCAAGAAGTCCACTCCCACCCCCCCTTCCCCGCAGAAGAGAAGTCCCAAAGCTCACAAAAATCGTACTGCAAAAAGGACGCCAAAACGTCACCCCAGAGACCTATCCGCGCCGACCTCTTTTGCGTCGAAAACTGAATGATATATCGAAGGGATCACTCGATTCTTCCGAGACTATGCAGGTTGTATTTGTGTCAGAGGTTTTAGAAATGGCTGCAGTCGCACGCCTTGTTCGTCCAAAATCTCCCTGAGAGACTTTGTTGCCCAGGGTGCCTCTCTTGCCACCTCGACCACGAGTGGCTGACGGTTGTTTTCTAGAAATTGAGCTGGCATTCGCAGTTGACCAATTAGAGCCGACACAACGAGTACTTTCGCTGTTCTCTGGCAACTCTTCAGTGACTGGGAGAACCAATCGATCCTCCGATTCATCTTGTGACTCATCTGAAGAGGATATAACAAAGGAGATCGTCCCTTGTTTCAATCGCCTTCGAGTGGTTACAGTCGTTCCCGACCTCTCGTCCTCTATAGACTGAAAAAAAAACGACAACTAGGAATTGAAGTCATAATAAGTATTAATCGTGTTAATAACATCATCTCTTTCCCGAAAGATGCGTGGCAACATCGGCAAAATTTACGGCATATAGTTACCACATATCCACCACTCGTTTTGTAAAACTGATCAATTGTAAGCTAGCTACCTTCTCCACACTTTCACCTAAGATTCTACAAGAAAGTTGCATCCGAATATTTACGCTGAAAACTTTCACCGCTTTGAATGAATTTCAGAAGTTGATGTTGATGAGTTGGAGTTTAGATCATTCATCTTATGGATGCTTTGTTAAAATTTCATAACAAAGTCATAGTTCATACGTCGTAGCATTACCATGAGATATTCAGTTACTTGAGGACAAATTGGTGATAAACACCACAACCATGATAACTCCATTAAAAGCTATATACCTTTTTCCTGGGTGAATTGGTATCGGTAGGTGGAGCAGAAGAGTTCTCATGTATTGACGTTCCTAAAAGTCAGAAAACAAACCAGGAAGTTGATTTTCACATCAAATCCTGCAACTAGGAAAACCAATGAATGTCTTTCAGAGTAAGAGAGAAATATGCCCATTGTGAATGCAAGTGTAGAAGTCGGATATTGATAAAATGGGAAATTAGCAAAGATTCTCCAAACATCATATCTCCTTCTAGGCTACTTCTTGCAGTAACTTTGTAGCAAAAAAGGTATCCTTAGTCTAAAGTCATATGACATGGTCAAATACGACCGGTTACACTTCGTGCCTTTCCAGGAAGCCTAAATACCAACAGCTCACAAACTGGGTTCAGCAATGTGAATTTCATGTCAGATATCCTTTATTCTTCCTTGCTCAAACCAGTCCTTACCTTTATCACCGTAAGTAGCATTTGCAGCAGTCTCGACTTCTTTACGACAATTCGCGAATCGCGCAACCTCCATACTGATTTCTTCTTCACTACATCGGACTTCAAACAGATGATCCCGGATCTGAGTCAACGTCCTCTCCACAGTAGTATGGATGGCTTCGCCATCAGCGTCAATGACGAACTGGCGCAGTGCTGCGGCCATCTCCACTTCATTGAGGAGCTCTAAATGGAGCTCCGAATTTGACGCAAAATAACGACTGATGAAAAATTCCACATCGTTCACCGAGAAGCCGCCTCTCCCCAATACAGAATTTATGCCGGTTCCAGACTGCAAGAGAGCGGCAGTGGTATTGGAGGCTCCACGACAAACAGCATTGTCGCGCTTGGTGGTAAAGGCAATTAGATCCTGAGAAACGTTAAAGGAATAAAAACGTAATTAAAGACATATTATGCATGCTTATAATATCAACAAAAAAACATGAAACGAAAGTACGAGGAGAGCTGCACAGACCTTTGGATTAGCCACACGCCCAACGAACCTCTGGCCAAATCGAAGTGCGCTAAACCTCTCAAAACCTCCGCTAGTGTCAACACGCAGTCGAATCAGTGGTTCCGGGGGCTGTTTAAATGTCGCCAACTCTGTCGCAGCTTCCTCCATCTTCAATGCACATTCCAACTGACGTGAATCTGTGGTCACCTTGGCCGCCTTGTCGATAGCCGCCTGGACTCGCGCGGTACAAATCTGCTCCACGCGCAGACTTGCGTCAGGTGCATTAGCATCTTCCTCGGATAACTCATCTTCCAACACCAAGTCACCAAACACGAACCTGCGTACCGAACGCAATGGCAGCTTGGCCAGCTGGAACAGGAAAAGACCAACTACTTTCGGGAAAGACAAGAGAATAGGAAGCGGTACCGAGAGAGACTAACCTTGAATTCCATGCCCCGTACCTCTAAAAGACCAACACATTTTTCAACTGCTTCACCTTCACTCAACGAGGTGACCACTGAACTTCCTGGTTGAACCACGTAGAAACTGCCGGTAGCATTCCACTCTGGTTCAAGCCGACAGCTGTGCTCGTGACCCCAAATCACCAGATCGAGAAATGAGGGCAGGTAGTTCTCTGGAAGGTATCCAGTGGGCCCATGGCGAACACGGTTCTGATGAATTACCGCAATCGAAAACCATTCACCATGATCTGGTCGAAGAAAAGTGACTTTGTTGTCACGAAAGAGACGATGCAAACGCTCCTCTCGAATAGCACCGATACCGTAGATTGCCAAATGGGTTGAACCCTTACGTAATAAGAGAGGACTAACTTTCAGTTCTTCTACGCAATTGTATTTACCGAAGAGATTAATGAAACCGCATGTGTGCAGTAGGTCTGGTGGACAGACATTGCCAATCCCGCTCGGATCGTCATGGTTGCCATGAATCGCAAATATGGGAATGCCAATATTGAGGTTGCCATCAAGGTAGTTAACCCCTGGATGGGCGGTGTTGGCGAAAGTAACCGTAGGATCGCTCAGCAGTTCAAACATAACCGGGCTCTCGTCCAGACAGTAGGTGCGAAGAAGTCGCAGAACCTCATTTAGACATGAAATTGAGGGTCGAACCTCATGAAAGAGATCACCACTTTGTAGAATAAAATCAACCTTATGGAGACGTCCCAAACAGAGTATTTCTTCTAGAGTCCTAAAGGTGTCGTTGCCACGCATTCCATCCTTCTCCATATAGCCCACATGGTTGTCAGAGGTCAACAGAATACGCAATGTATTGTCTGGATCCTAATCAAAGTTAATAAAACAAACTAGAATTGCGAACAATGCATACAAAGAGATCATAGAAATTATATTTGAACCTAAAAGTGAAAATGCCATTTCGGTTCATGGTTCAAAATACAGTGTTAAATCCTAAGGACAGGTAAGACAACTAAGTATTGGAGTGGAGCCCGTCGTTGAGGCAAAAGCAATATAACACGACATGTTTAAATTTATGCGAATAGTGTATAAGGCTTAAAAATAATGCACCAAGTCGACGCCAATTCTGCTAAAACGACAAAATTAGCAAAGGAACAATTCGTATATGAACATGCTTTGAAAGGTCCCAAGGTCATTCGAATCATTCGAAGAGTTGGCCACAAATATGATAAGAAGGAAATGAAAGAAGGCTCCACACCCACTCACTGCTGCTGTATTCACAATCCTCAATGGTACAAATACTCGTTTTGAATGTGAAAACATGCACGATGCAAATGCTTACCTTTTCTACCATTATTTTGCACTATTATGAAGCGCTCAAGATATTACAACAGTTGTTCATCCTACAGTTGACTTCGCTCGGAATCCCTTACCTAATATTTACAAAGTTCCATAGACTTGCCTCAATGGTCTCCAAAGAATTTTTAAGCATAGAGAATGCAAAAGTTCATAGAGACTGTGCTCGACCCAGCAGTGCTTGATTTCAGAGTAGCCTTGTTAATTGATCATTGACCACTCCAAAGGGGTGAAACTGAGGCCACCAGCAGGAAGACTGGTGTGCCACTGATGCCTTACCGGATTAAACATAGACAACCAGAAGCAGATACCCAGACCGCCGTTACTACAATCATGAGAGGAAAAACTGACGCCACCAAAAAGCCCAATTAAGTAAAGTGGAGCGAACCTCGCCGACAGCGGTAACCTAATTACAGTACAACGCACAATGACATCAAGCAATTTGAGAAAAATGCTTTCATATCGCAATCACATTTGGCTGCATAGAAAAAAATCAGACATACATAGTCACAAATTACTAACGACAGATGGAAACACACACAGGCAGACACATCAAGAAATGGGCGGGAGCAGCAGATGTCCGAGCGTAAAATGAAAGCGAAATGGCAATGAACCCAGATGGAACTAACAACTGTACAACAAGTCACCGTCCATTAGCAGTCGAAGTGGGGGCAGTAGTGCCAGCGGCGATGACAGGAAGAGGAGTGTGATCGTGGTAGCATGCATCGCACACCCGATTCGGCCAGTCAAGTCCGCGCTTCGGCACCGGCTGGCGACGGCTTGAGCACGCTGCACAGACTCCTCGTCCACATGCTCGGCAGTGGTGAATCGATAAACGCGCACCGAAGGCGCCACCGCACAATGCACAGCGCGTACACTCCTCATCCGGCTGCCAATAATCCGGCCTGACCGCCGCTTTCACCAGTTCTGTAAATAGGCACAATTAGAAGGAAAACAACAATGATCTCTGGACTTCATCAGAGAGCAATGTTGATGATAAAGAAGCGACGCACGCTTGGGGGCACTCAAAACAGGAGCGATGTAGCCTGCGGTGGCGGAGAGGAGTTCAAAAACTCGTCGGCTAGACGTTCCAGTGTTGGATATGGAAGTATCAGAGCTGCCAGGATGACGTAAAGGCATGAGGGTGGAAGCAGAAGAAACACTATTGGAATGAGTCCTTGAAGCGTAGCAGCTGTAACATTGAGTGAAAAATTAAGTGCAATCGAAGTAGGAGGAATGAACTATTGATAAAACTGGCAGCCTCCCAAAGCAATGATAACCATTACTAAAACTAAATATATATAATGCATGCTTCTATTCTGCGTTTCAACACTTGAGCTTTAAAACCACATAAATATAAACTTTTGGCGGCTATAACAAAGGATGATATTCGGTGAAGCCGTCTTGGAAGCAAGCAACTCACCGATCGCAAACCCGCACAGCCACTTCTACATACCCGCGATCGGGGACGGAGATGCGCTGTTTGGAACAGCTGTCGCATACGCCGCGACCACACGATCTACAATGATGCTTCTCTGCGTCGTCTGTAGGGGATACTTTGGCGGCAATAGTGGTTGCAGCGCAACTGACATAGGAAGAAGTGTCGGAACCAGCAGATGTGGGGAAAAGGAACCCACAACAAGTGCAGTTCGTGATCTGCGAATTGGGCTGCCAGTAAGCGGGAGCCACAGTGTCTGCAATGAAATCGCCCAAGAGGCGTGTCGGTGGGCCGGTGAATTGAGATACCTGCTCGCTCACGCTGGTAAGCCCGTCCACTACAAGTTGACCGAACGGGTGCGCGCCCTGTAAAGAAGTAATGGAAATGTAATAGGTACAGAAATTGCAGCATTTCAATAATCTACAAGGTAACGTAAACGACAGGCCTGAAATGAATTAACACATAAAAGAGAAATTTGAGAACGTTTATTTTTGGCAAAATATACTCAAGAGTAAGACTAGAGAAGCGATAGTCAAATTAGTGACCTGCAGAAGAGAGGTTTCGCCTGGCCAGAGGTGAACAACCTGCCAATGAACCAGAGGTGAGTCCTCAGGTGGGGGATTGCCGGACCAGTGGGCACGACTGCGATACACTACACCATGGTGTGGACAGCTCAGTACATAGCCCCACCACAGATACTTCATCACTCCCGTAACGGCGTTTTCCCTTTCCTCCAGCGTCTTAGGAACAAGAACTATGGTGCGACCCATCGCGTAGCATCGCTACAAAAGGTACAGAAGAAAAAAGAACATTTTGAACCATGAAGCAGAGTAGGTTAATACAGAGAATGGAAGACATTTTTGACACTGTACCGATACCGTGACTATTCCTCCATATAATCAAAACTGCTAACCTCCAAGTTCCCAATTGCATGCCTCAATACATCATCAATAAGATCTGCAACACATCCACAGGGGAGTGAACGATAGGATAGTGAACTGCTTTGAGGCAAAATAATTTACTTTTAAGAGGAATGGATGCATTGAGAAAATGTGTTGGATCTTGATTCTGGTGATATCGGAAGACACAGAAAGTAATAAGTATTTCAGCGTCACCTTTACCAATGTTAGCAATGTGAATAAGATCCATGGAAGTGTAGAAGCAGACTGTTAGTTACTCGTCCTGACAACCGTTAAGCAAAGAAATATGATATTTCTTAACGGTCCGGATCTTCCCCGTTCTCTAACCTGACCTCAGTTCCGTTGAGCAAGAAATGACTTGTCCACAGTGAAGAGGTTGACCATTAAAGAGGCGGACTTCGAAGAAAGTTGCGTAGAAGAAGCCTTATGTAACACAAGACTGTTTCTTCAAAAAAGAATTGCCAATTTCAATAGACTTGTTCGTTCAGTGTCAGAGAGGGATGATGATTACCACCTACACCTCGTTGAAACACTACAACAGAATAAGGTATGCAAATGATGGTGTCCATTATTGACCATCCAAAATGATGATACGAAATCGCCTCATCGTCAATTTCGTGACGTCAGCAAATCTTCGGCCGTCGCTCGAAAACGGCAAATAGAATTTGCATCCCAAGGGTTGGCGGTTCAGTTGCATTTGTTTTCTAAGGAGCATTTCCTCAGATCCTTTCTCATGTTTAACGCCTCTCAAGTACATGCTAAACGAAAAGAGGTCTTAGAGAGCACTTATTCGACAGGAGAAACGACAGAAAATCCATCCTCTTGTCAATTCATTCTGAGAGGAATTTAGTTCTGATCCCAGATTAGACAGCAGAGAACAGCAGTAGCTAACTGAGATCCGTATCCTTAGAAGTTCATGAAGTCTTTGGTTGTATAGATTGAGTCAAAGGATTCTTCACTTATCAAATCATTACTCTTGCTTCTTTCTTTTTCACATTGCCCCAACTTCTAGCGATGACAAAGTTATTTCGATTCCTGGAGGAGCCACAAATAAGACCTTGACACTGGCCGATCGCTATATAATGCCAAATGTTTCAAAGCCTTGCCATCACTTGCTGACAAAACCGGCTTCTAAGTCGGTTCATACGCAACAATATACTTTTACCCCTCAAAGAGGTACAACTGACGTCTGCATGGTCACTGAGAGCTGCAGTGAAATGTCACTTCATCGAGATCATATTTTCGAAGAACACTTAGTCGACGTACAACACACCGGCGGTATTGTAGATGTCCTCTAACGGGTAAAATAAAAGTAAGACCACTGGAGACCTTGACCTGGCGCGCATATCCCGTGGCGGGTGAGCCAATAAAACGATGACATGCTAAGATCGCAATTCGTCCTTAAGATCGATCACTATGATGACCCTTATAGCGATGTCTTATTCCTTTATGCAAAGCACCTCTTAGAGGGAGAAAGTAGAACGTACTTAACTCTTTTATTGCAGAACACAAACCAGTCCACTAGAGTCCGATCATGTGTGCCAGTGTTACTTCAAATGACTTGCTTAAATCGATGGCATTTAAGCTTACTTTACCATTTATACTGGCAATTGACCGAGTCGTTTACACAACCGTTCAAGACAAGCTCATCGAATAGCCCTTCCTTGAGGAAACCATTACAAAGGCGTTTTCATTGAATTCTCTGTATAGAATTACGAAATAAGTGCATCTGCACCAATAACCTCTTGACCTTTCTTATTCAAAATATCAGTATTATGAGGTTACCTGATGTAAAAACCTGTTTTGCACATCCTGAGCTCTCGCGTCCTTAAGTGTGGTTTAATCTAAATACACGTGATTCCATCCTGTTTGCCCACTGTACTTAATTAAGTTTGAGAGAGTGAAGTAGAAGAGAGTAGCAATTCGGTTCTGTACGAAATTGGGCACACACCTCAGAAGCACCATCCATTTTTGGCGGTAAACGCAAATAAATGGCACTGATGGTAGTGATGAGAAAAGTCGCCTACACCTACATAAACTATGAAGGTGAAATCGTAGAACCTATCAAGTGAGTGGATGCTGCACATCGCGAATTGACAGATGGCAGTGATATCACTTCGTTTAGCCCTTTTATGCACGTTAAAAAAACATCGGCCATTGTAAATGATCTTCTGACTATATTAAATTATATTAAATCCGAACGATATGTTCACCACTTCATACCTTATTGAAACGTTAATTCCGTGGATATGACCATGATTTGGATTTGCGCGCGCGAAGACGGAAGACATTTTTCACTACCCAAAAGCCCAAACCCCAACCATAGTTAAGACTTGCACCTAATCACTAATCTACCCCACCTCATACTAGCAATTCCTTTACACAATCTGCAGTTCTCCGTTAAATTTTTCCCTTCAAGAAGGCTACTTTAATCCTTTTGCAGGATAGAATGCAAAATCACAAGTGAGGTAGTGGAAACTGAGGTGACTAGACCAGTCCGTTTAGATCAGTAGGCGAATGATTGCGTCCCATTCCTCAAACCAGTCCTACACGAACTGACCTTGCAGTAGTAGATTTTATTCTGCAGTAAGGGAGAGTACTCGCATCCGTCTCCCAAGTCGCGAGTGCGCGACTGATGCGGTGTACCGGTGTGGTTCACACCCAATTCACAACGCGCGTGACACACGGTACAGCGGGCCGGACATGTGAAGTATTCTTCTACAAAGGTCAATGAAGTCGCTGCTGTAGCCGCTGCGTCTGGAAGGTCATTGGCAAAGTGCTGACTCAGACCCAAGAGCGCTCGGAAGATGTGCTCTAGTCGACGCGGCGTTCGTACCGACGTCTCTGACATCAACTCCTCCGCAACACGTACAAACGGCTACAAGAGAATTGGTAAGGAGAACTAGATTGAATGTTTGCCTATTTGCGGAATCTTTCGTTTATGATTCCTTTTAATGCACGTAGGGATAGGATTCCATGTCGAATCCTGGTTTTCTCGCCTGACTTCGGGCACCACGTATCAACCAAGAGAAATGGTTGTAAGTAAAAGGAAAGGTGAAGTAGAGGGAACCAACTTAAATTAAGAAAGAAAGTGAAATGTGCTGATCCCGAAGCCTAGTACAGAGAGTGCTAAAGATCGCTCAATTCGACTTCTAATACAGCCGTATACTCCTCCATTTTTAGAGTCCCGAAAGGTAAATCCACGACCGATTAGCATACCCAATGATGCTTCCAAAAACAAGCCTACAGGTGCCTTTGTAGGTTAAGGGGCAAATATGAATCAAATTAAAATGTCGGTTTTTTCCCCGTACATTTGTATTCTTAAGTTTTGGCCGATGTTGATATATTTACACCGGCGGTAGGCAGCACCCGCCTGAAGCTGCTGATAGCAGTACTCGGTTGTACTTTCTGGAGGAATATGAGGGCACATAAAGTCGCAACTTTGATGGATGGGTTAAACGCAATAAAAGGAAATGCATCTGTTTCGGACCATTAGGAACTCACGAGCTAGTAGGATGCGAGTAGTCCGCAATTTACGACCAACTCCTTGATCTCGACCTCAATGTTGCCAATGTCATATGACGCAAAATGATACATGATATAAAAAGTGTAAAGGACAAAAGTAGCTTGTGATTACCAGTAGCCATCATGTTCATGTTCAAGTTTGACTAAAATTTTCTCATTGGAATCCGAAGAAAATCTATAAATCTGATGGAATTTTGCATAACGAATCACATTGAGCCGGATTCAGCCTCTTAATTCAGATACAAAATATCAAATAAGTGCTACTCAACGTGGGCTAAATTTGTTAGGTATCATAAAATAGGGGTAAGTTACAAAGAAGCAAGCAACGTGCGAGTCTAAGCAGAGAATAATAGGAAGAAGATTAAGAGATAAATGAGTGGGAAATTCATGTGTACTGACATGAGACCACTGCTAGTTAAGAATGCTACCAGGGTAAGCAAAAAAACCACTTTTTAAAAAGAGCGTCGAGGACGCATTTCTCTTTCAGGGAGGCACCCCTGAAGCGCGTCATAGAGCATAAGGGATTGGGACTGTCGCTTAAGGGATGAGCCTGATAAGAACCACCATCATGGCCGCTTATTAGCATGGAATGTCTGAAGAAAACTTGGTTACTAAAGCCAAAAACTCAATTACTCAACCACCAAGCACGAACCCATTTCACTTTTCACGATTATTGGAGTAGACACTAACATACCACTAGCCGCCACCTTGATAGCATGGTAATAGGCGCTACTAGTTGGCCAGAGAGGTAGAAAAGAGAAGTCACACAACACGATTAATTAATGCCTCGTTTTCTGTTCTTCTGGTCTACCTAAGGTTGTCAACAGAGAATTAGAAGCGAGGAAATGTTTTGAATCCGTGTTGCCAAGTGTGCAAAATCTCTTATTGATGGGGATTTTAGCCATACAATAGGGGGGTCACAAATACCAATAAAAGGACAATCGCTTAATCAGTTCTTTCGATATAATACTACTTACTCTCTTGACTCACAATCGCATACAAATTCATTCATCTGCTGTTGCAACGAACATTATGGAGAAGCTAGTATGAAAAGGACTGTAAGTCTTTATCAGTAGATCCCATGGATTAAACTTGAAGAACTCCTTAAGCACGTCATACGCATTTGAGATAGGTCGGGAGTGGAAGAATTTCCCACCAGTTGGTAATGATGACCAAACGGTTGTTTGTTCGAATAAAGACACCAAATTAATTGTAAAAGACAAGATAGCATGACAAGGGAGGGATAATGATGTAGATTGGAAGCTCACGGCGAAATCTGTAGATCCTGACGTGGTTTGAATTCCAACGTAGCGAAGAGTGGAAAAGGCGTCCACATTACGGTGGATGTTAGCGAATCTTTCCTTCAAAAATGCAGTTCCTATAGAGCAAAAAAAAATTAATAGAACGGATTGAAGTTTAAAGGACTGCAACGGCAAGTCAGCTGAAGTGACCTAAAATCTTATTTTTCCGTTACATTAAGAAAGGGTAAGAGACTTGATTGATTTCACACTGAAGGGGAAGAATTATGATGCAGTGTGCAATGAACCAAATGGGCGATGGTGAATGGGTCAAGGTCTATGAGGACGACATCAAAACGGATCAATGAAACATGTTTCTGACACCTACTGATTGCATTTAAACAATACACATATGCGGAGACGTTTGAGAGCAAATTGTGAGCAATTTTATATCGTTTGACAATCAATCAATTGAAACATGCAGCTACCTACTCTTCCCCTAATAAAACATTCATTGGGTACTCAACCGTGTTCAGGTTCGTAAAAAAAGCCCAAATGTACGAACAGTAACAGTTCGATTGGGACTCGACCTTCACAGAAACCCTATCAATAGCTCTACGATATAGTGACTGTTTAATATAGGTATACTCAAAGCCACTGACAAAATGAAGCAGACTTAAAACCCCAGGACTAAAGAAATCACCGCCAGTTACACTACCCTTTGACACTACAAAAAATACGCTTTGAAAAAAAAAAGGTCGCTTAATCAATTTTAATCAGAATCTCGACATCGGAGCAAGACCTGTCGGATATTCAGAAGCCAGCTACTTCATAAAGGCCAAAAGGCATTGCAGGTACGGCCTTTAAGGCCACAGATGAAAGAGCTGATTAGAAAAGTCAGACAATCGGACTCAAAATGCTGGACAAGCGAGAATGAATTATCAAGGCTATAAAACAGGTAAGTTTCCGTAATCGAGATAGAATTCGAATCATTCCGCCATTTAGCTTAAGAAAAGTTTGATAAAAATATTATAAGCTTTCAAAAGATAACTCTCTACTCAAATAAATATACATTGTCTGAAGTTAACCAGAAGCCACTTTAAAAAAAAAACAAGCGACGAAAACAAAACAGAACAGTACACTTGAGAGTTACCAATCCCACATAAATATAACAGTCAGAACTCAAGTCTGTCAGTCAGGCTACAGAAGGAGCCGCTTAGGGCCGAGTGAAATCACTTTGAAGTACGGCTAAACTAAAGCTCAAAGTAAGCGGACAATTCAGTACATTGGAAACCAACGTTAGGTTAATATCTCTGCAATAAAGTAGCAATAGTAAGGTTCCAAACTGAAAATGAATCCGCTAACCACCTCCATCGTCAACGAGGGGAAGAGTATGCCGGGTTTCCTGGAAGATGAGAACCGCAGGTCCAAGTTGGCGAGCGGACCAGGGAAGATCGTGTTGGTGTGCTAGTGATTCCAGGTGAGGCTGAAAGTGACGGACGAAGGCATCTGAAGCATCCGCCAAGAAGGTGAACATGTCCGTATGCAATCGATCAGACATGGACCGGTACACCACTACGTCAGCCACCGCAAACACTTTCAGTAACAGCCGACGCTGACGGTTAGGGTTCACGGAGGCACCCAAAAGGCCTGGATAGGGGATGTTGAGGATAAAAGTGGATCACAAGGAGACCATTCCATAAAATTTAGTATCAATATTACGTATGGGTGGCGACTCAATTGGGATGCTTATACTCTCCATATGTGGCGTGTTCTTGACCAATTTATGGAAATCCGAAACTCAAATGGAGTTCCAAGCAAAGTGATTGAGTTAAAAAAATTCGTTAGTGCAAATGACCATTCCAAATAGCATAATATGGGCTACGATTGCTAACCTATTTCACACCTCAAGAAAGAACGGAGTGGTGGACTTGAATTATACTAGGTGGTAATTCAAATCAATATGCAATATTTTCTATCAGAATGGCTCCAAAATTTTTGAGTAGTTTTGGTAGAACTTCCAAAGGCCACTTTCGGCCACTGCGATTGAGCTGACAAATATCGTGTGCAAAACCGCCCTGCAAAATAATGTTTAAAAATAGGCCTCACGTCACAGGTGACCACGATTCGGGCACCAATATCTTGTTGCGTGCAGTCAGAAATTGGTTCGCCTCAGTCGAGAACTTTGTTCATGGAACAATGGTTTAAGCTCTGCAAAAAACCCTGGCCGCCCGTTTCAGGTTACAAAATTAGAAACCAGGATGACAAGGGGCAAAGGAGAACATAAAACAAAGCGAGTCTGCCAACGTGAGGCATCAGTCCTTTGATGATGCCTCAGAATGGCGGAATGGACAGTCCTACCCACTACTTATTTCGCATCGGAAAAGGGAAGTAAAGCTGGTTCCAGCTTTCGATAATTAGACATAATTAAACACCGAAGGTAGTGAAGAGCGGTTTCCAAATCTCCAGTTCCGGAACCTTAACATCAATAGGGAAGAACACTTAATAGCATTTTGCATCCAAGAAATTCATCAAAGTTCATCAATGGGATTTTGAAACTACTCTGATACCCGATCGCAGCAAAAAGCAGGCGGGTAAAGTTTAGAATCATGAGGCCAACTTGTCACTTTTGTCTGTCCCATTGAAGCAATTTCGATGGGGATGCTTTTGGTTTGGAGAAAACATTATGCATAAGACAGAATGCTTATTAGCAAAAAGGGGCGTGACCTAAGTAGAGGGTAGCATGTACGCTTGTAAGCAAAAGGTTGTTACTCCGATTACGAAAGACTACAGTAGTGTAGCACACATTGATAATCCGATACTTTACTGCAAGAAGGGTTTCTACAAAGCCACCAAAAAATGACAAACATCCTTACTAAACAAAAGAACCGACAGGTATATAGTTAACAATTTAATTGTAATGCTAACAATGGACAACATTATCGGTCAAGGGCCTGCCGATTCAGTAAAATTCAACTTCTGATGAGGCTTGACCAAAAACCAAGTGACAATTACTAGGGCCCTCTCACATACTCACATACAGAGAGGAGTTAGAATCAAAACAACTACAAATGAAAGTAAACGTAACACCTGCCTTCAGTATCGAGAAGTAGGTAACCGCGTTGTGGTTCGAAAGCAGCCCAAACGCCAAGTGTGCAATTGCATTGAGATGAGGAGGTGAAGAAAACATCATCCGTACCATCACCAGCACCTTCGAGGCAAAATGCGCGATTCAAAGTATGTGATTTTCCATCCCCAGTGTTGCCCACAATAGCTAGAGTTTTAAGCTTTATCTCTGGTGGACAACCAAGGGCCCGGGCCAGGGCGTTCGAATCATCAAACTAGAGGAAATGTTGGTGTTATAAGGCGCAACAGTGGATAACAGAAATGTAGCAAAAATATGACAACCTACCAAAAAATTCTCGTCAGCGTCTATGATCTTCACGGATTTAGGAGGAGTAACATCATGTTCAGAAGGAGATTCCTCCATCAGGGCATCCTGGTCTGGGTGTGGAAGTGCAGGAGTCATCTGCAATGAAGCAAAAAAAATGGGAATTTACGCGCAAAATATCGTAAACGAACACTGCGACTCAAACAAAAGGTTTTAAATGCTCCAAGGGATGAGACATACAAATTGAACAGGACAACAGAAAAGCAACTAGAATTTGATGACGGTCCAGTAATAAAAGAAAGTTTGCGAATTTTCGCCGTTAAGCAATATCTTGATAATGAGCGCAAATCTCGCACGAAGGCGAAAAGCGTTTGTAACCTGAGGCCAAAAAGATCAATGCGTATCTACACAAATAATGAAGGTATGCCCGAGTTCCATGCAAATAACTTCCTGCTACGTAAGAATGAAGCGACATGACTCAACGCCCATGCATCTCATCGGTACTATTTGCCAGAAATACCCCCACTTAAAATAACACGAATGCATTCAATGATGAGTCACCTTGCGTAATCCGCTTCCACTCATGACATACTAAAACACTGAGGTATTTGTTAGTATCTATAAGATGCGCTACTTATGCAAGTTGCTTTGCTTCAATATTAAAGTACACAAATGCGCAAATTCAATATTTTTGCTGTTTTACTATAGTTTTAGATCGGAAATGTTTGCTCACTACAGGCTTTCAAAAACTGTGTCGATATTATGATAAAAGACTAACATAGTAGTTAATCCCAGTGCAGTCGTGTATGTTCTGTTTAGCAAATTTTACTTGATTAAATCATAGAAGGGTGTGTTCGCATACTCCATTATTTCCTCCAAGCATTACGTGAAATTGGCCATGCTTCGTAACTATAAACTAGTGTTTGTGCTGACTTTTTAAGACTTCTGAACGTGCTAGCCTTCGCCAAATAAGGCATAGGTAAGGAGCGCGGACACTTGAGATTATCGACAGTACAAACGGGCGCCTGTAGGTTCCTTTCATTTACTTCCATGGCTATCGATGTGCTGTGAACACTACTTCATATTTTTGTTCGTTTGTCGAGCGAAAGTTTTTAAGTCCAGAGAGTAAAGCGCTTCAAGGCACAGTAACAGGCTTCTCCGTAAATTCGGATCTTTCACATCCTAGGATGCTACGGCCTGTGGTTATCGATGCTTGGTGTTCACATCGGATTTATCTCCTCTGCGCTTGTCTTTTGTTGGACCTTCATAGGCTTAATAATGCATTGCTCGCTTTTGATCGTTATTCTAAACTCTACTCATTATTTTTTTTATATATTTATAAGTTGCAAGGATCGTCGCATTTAATTTATCCGTTGTGCATTTATTTCAGCTTAAATTATTACATGTCTGGTACGTTGAAGGAACAAAATACTGCGACAAACTTTCACTTCAACTAATTCTTGTAACCTGGCGTTTCATAGACTTTCACATGTTCTTTACTAAGTGTTATTTTTTGCGTTTTCATCATCCAACCTGTTCAGAAAGCAAGTTTGTTCCTGTCGAATTTAATGGATTTTGCTGGACCCTTCCTGATCGCTATACTGACCTCACTCCGGTCGGACGTGGAGGCTTTGGAGTCGTGTGGTAGGATTCCTGCTTCCTTTTAAGTCTGTTTTCGAGAAGTCTGCTAATGTTTTTCACTTCATTTTAGTTCCGCCAGGGACAATCTGTTACAGCGTATGGTGGCCATAAAATACATCGATAAGCCATTTGACTCGCTTGAAAATGCTAAGCGTGCTTATCGTGAACTGGCTATCCTGGCTCACATGGACCATGAAAATGTGAGTCCTGCCTCCTTTGAAATGGTGTCCACTAATTAATTGATCTTTTTTAAATACCTCCCGGTTGTGGGTTAACATGTAGTCCACTTAACCGCTGAAATTGACGAAACACTGATACCAGTCTGCCTTTTATCTATGACCGTGTGGTAAGCCATAGTTAATTTTGGTATCAAACTAGAGAATAATTTGTCCAGCATTAATTCGTAAATGTTTTATAGCAAACTGTCTACTATTCACTGATCTGCTGCTTGGTCTATTTAGTACCCCTCCACTCTGAGAACTCAGCGAGTAGTAGTCGTTGGTGCATTGCACGTTCGCTTTTCTATGTATTAATCTGAAGAAAAATTGTCTATTTCTCGCAGATTTTCGGCTGCTTTGTCCATTTACAGGCCACTGAGCGTGTGAGACTGAATTCCATCATTCAACTTATTCCTTTTAATAGGTATGAATGACTAGATCCATTGTGCCTAATTAAGCAAGCAAGTTGGAAGGTAATGAGAAGAAACTAGCGCACTCTTCCTTGTGCAGACACTGAAGTGAAGAATAGACGAAAATGCATCGATTCTATCAAGCCTTCTTCAATGGAGGAGGCTAAATTTACTGTGCGGCACCAGTTTTTGTCGATCCTAGAGCACCACTGTCAGGTGACATAAGTGGCATTACGCTGCCGTAATCACGCTTTTCACTATTTGCTCACACACAACCGAAAAGAGCTGAGGTACTAGATTATGAGTATTCTTCTATTCGGAATTCCAAAGGAAAATAAATCCCACCATCCCAGATCTTTGCTCCCTTTGGAACGATTCCAGGTGCCGTTTCACCTGGCACTCAAAACCAAGCACATTAAAGTGATCCTCAATATGATTTGATGAAATCAGTTGCCGCAAACAGCTAAAATGCACGTGTTATGTATTCTTGATGGATGGGACAAAAAAATCAGATTTCTACTGGTAACTGTAATTGCGATCTATGGTGTTCAGTATACTAGAAGACTGGATCGTTTCGCAACACTTCAGTGCTGGTAAATTGCCTCGAATGTCTGAACGTAGACGAACACACTGATGCTGAGTTCTTGCGGAGACGCTTCCAGGGATGCGTGGTTTCATCTTGTATAGCTTGACATGATTCTTGCCATGTAGTTCTAGTAAAGGAAGTCGTTGAAGATGTACTAGTGCCTTCTACAAGCATGGCAAGGTTGAATAAGTAGAACACCTTAAAGTATTCCAAATTTGCAAGCGTTTTGCCGAAGCTTCAAGATTGCAGGAGATTTCAAACATTCAAATGGGTAACATTTACTTTTGAGTAACCCTCCTTTGGGTGGTTCTCGACTTAGGATTCTGACAGCAGGCAATGCGATATGCATGCAAGTGTAAATCGCCTTGGCATGAGAAGGACATGCTTTCTTTAAGGCGAAAAAACGCAATACTTGAGTCGAACATGCGCTTTCGACATGTGGAAGAGATCGAGTGCTTTGGCATGCGACGAAGGCTAGGCTCTCCAGAATAGGTGCAGTGCCATACCGCTAAGCAACGTTTTACCATATCTCCTCAAAGTTGCTTTTCATTTCTTCCTAGGTCGTAACGCTACTGGACGCATTTACGCCACAGGCAACGTTGGAAAGCTTCGACGAAATGTAAGTCTCGTTGCAGAAAATTATTTAACTTTGCAAATTGCACAATTCTGACCATCCTCCTTTCAATTTTGTCCATCCAGCTTTCTTGTAATGCCTCTGATGAAGATCGATTTGGCGGATGTGTTAAAATATCAAGTCCTTGACGATGACCAAATAACTTTCCTGTCGTACCAAATTCTTCGAGCTCTCAAGGTTTCCTATCCTTTGGGGTTTGGGTTTTTTACAAACGTTACTTATTTTCTTTTGTCTTCATTTGTTTCGATTCATTCGCCCGAAACGTGGGAAAGGCGTTGTCTGATCCACGCAGAATCATTTCTCACGTTAGACTCAAGATAAATGGGCAGATGGGAACAGTTTTGATGGGCACAGACGGGGAGGCCGACCAGTTGAATCCACAACTAGAATCATATGTTACATTGCTGGATGTCTCTTCTCTTTTTCAGCGTTGACCCAGGTGTCCTAGCGATTTCAGAACTGGCTGCAATGAAAGGTTTTCTACTCCATGACATAGTTTGTATTATGGGCAGTCATCCATTCCGCAGGTGGGCAGAGTGGAATGACAATGCGCATTCGTTGAAATGAACATGTGAATTAACTTTGGTTCACACAGCCCTCCTACAGCATCTTCTCCATCTCAATGATTCCAATCGCCTACTTGCAACCTATTTAGCTGCCAGCGACTTGAGAAAGATGTCGTATTGACATGTACCTTGTTAATATTTATTGCACTCTCGAGAGCTTCATTTGGAAGCCTTCTGGTTCTTTGAGAGTCGCCCCAGCTAAGTTTTCGATCATCATACCTCAGAGATTGAGACGGAGGCTGCCTCGACGCTCCTCCTGTGCTGTCTTCACAGATTGGACTATCCACAGCGGGCGTTGATTTCTGTGATGTTAAGCCTTAATTGCGAATTTGATAGGTCAGAAGAAATTTCCGAATTGCGTTCACATGGCATCTCGGAAGCGCAAACCTTATCAGGCTATTTAGGCGTCAAAGATCTGTTTGGAGTATGTAAAGTCATGAGAATTCATAAGTAGTACACTGAAAACTTGAACCATACTGGATGCCGGAGTTGTGCGTTGGAATGAAGGTGACGACGAATCACCTCGTGCGTGCATGTGCGTATGATTATGGGAGGTGACTCCCATAGTGACGTAATCGATGGGTGACTGATTACTGTGATGAATTTTACCGATGAAGCATTACGAAATACCTTCACAATTCCTCCAGTATCTGCATGGTGCGAACATTATTCATCGGGACCTGAAGCCCACGAACATAGCTGTAGACGAAGACTGCAATCTACGAATTCTGGACTTTGGATTGGCTCGCCTGATTAATGAGAACATGTCGAGGTACGTGGTAACGCGATGGTATAGGGCGCCCGAACTCATCGCAGATTGGATGAACTACAATGATACAGGTAGATATTTTGGACAAACTTGGTACTTCGCGATGTCTGTTTTTTTTTTTTTGTTTTTAGTCGACATCTGGTCAGTTGCATGCATTCTCGTAGAGATGAAAACTCGTAGAACTCTCTTCTGTGCCAATAACGCGATACAAGTTCTTGGGGAAATACTTACTGTGGTAGGCCTGCCAGATGAGGGTTTTCGGCGGAAGATCAGCAGTGACAGCGTAACCATTTGCACCAAATCCTCTTTGCATCCTATGAATTGGTGTATTTTTTTGATGCTGGTTCTATTTTAGGCTAGAGCATTCATTGAGTCCTTAAATCTGCCACCAAGGCGTGATCTTAAGGACGTCTTTCCGTGGGCGTCAGGCGCGAGTAAGTTCAGCTAATGAAAGGTGAATCAAAATAGATCAGTCAAAGCGTCGAGATTTCACATTGTGTAGATATCCTTAAGACAGCACAAAATCCAGTTATCGTGTTGATGAAACAATTACACCAGCGATGGGTTTTGTGTATTTGAGAACAAACCATCTTGTTCTCTAGTGTTGGATCTCCTCTCAAAGATGCTCGTTCTTGATCCCGACCGTCGATTAAGAGCATCAGAAGCTCTAGCACATCCCTTCTTTGCCGAATATCATGACGAAACTGACGAACAAGAAGGCACACCTCTTGAAGATAACTTTATCTCGTCCAACGTAATGACTAGCGATCAATGGAAAGGTAAACGTTTCCTCCTATATCTTCTCATGCTACTTGTTACCGACGATCGAGATTGTAGGAAAGCGCTCCTAATCACGAGTTAGGTGCATTAATATTAGACGAAGCGTATCACTTATTTATTTCGTACCACTATACTTTAAAAGGTGCTTTATGAAACTGTGATACCAAACACTCCAAGACACCTCTGCCTTATTTCAGAGGCAACCTGGAACTTCCTACGCAATTACAGAGCCGAAAAACTGGCCCTCACTGAGAACAAAAGCTAATAACGACTCGACAACACAACAATCAAGAAGCTCGAAAGCCTTTAGATGTGAATTCCCCTCTCCAAAGTGCAAATGACTCCTCATGGCCGTCGTATGTTCCCGTCCTCTCAGTTAAACACAAACCGACCCTAATCTTTAGTTCCGCTACAGTATTTTCGCGTACAAAAGGAGGCTATTGCTAAGCTCTCTCCATGCCCTTACGGTTTTCATAGAAACCCATCAGAAGACCAAAAGTTTATACAACACAGTTTAAAACTATTCACTACTTCATCGCAGAAGGGCCATTTTAATTTGCTCTCGGGCGGCTTGCATTGCCTTAAAATAAATATGATTTGATCGGTATTGCAGGCGGGAAAACAATAAAAAACGGTAAGAGGCAGTTGTGACTGGTATACCTGCGTAACAGTTTGCTCACTAAGAGATGTCTCTTCGGGTTTGACTCCAACTCGCGAAGCTAAGGCAGAGGAGTCGCATTCCATGATTATCCTAAAGCGATTGTTCTCTTTTCAACAATGAAATTACCCCCCGTCGCACAATTCGTCCACAGCCAGGTAGACAAGATCGAGGTTATCAAGAAGAGTCTTCTTTTCCAGATTGTTTCGGAGAATTTGGGTGATCGAGTCATGCAAACACGTAAGCGCATTCATAAGCATTAGCTAAAGTTCGACAGAGTTGTAAAATCGAAGGCAAACCTCGTTTTCGTTAACATCGCCGATTATATAGAAATAGATGTCTGATGTTGTACGATGAACGCAGGTAGTCCCTTCAAAAAGGGTGATTTCAGCTTCGGAATAGAAGGCAGTTTAGCAAATTCTTACCATATGCACTTTTGTTAGTCTTTGAAAACAGCTTCTTCTCAAAATCCAACTGCGCCTTTAGCGATGGAAATGTGTTATCATAATACTATATATGGATTTAAGGATGTGCTTTCAAACCTTAACAATTATCCGCCTCCCTTCATTGTCGAGAATTAAAATAGCCTTAATAACATCAAGACACAAATCCTAGAAAATGAAAGGAAGAGCAACTGCCAAACCCTTCGCGCTGGCATCATTTCGTGACACCCTCAGTGTGCAAGAGCAAATTAAAACTAGGTACTTGTTGCAAGTTGCTTAATGGTATACTGAAAGGATTATGAGTCCTATCGAGATGAGAAGTTGTATTTTACGGTATTAATGACTTCCACAAATAAAATGGGAAACAAAGTGTTCTAACAGATAATAAGGATGAGCGAACTAGAAGGCATACTGGGCTTCATCATCTTCGACGCGGTGACATCACATGTTTTTTCCAGGAGAAACATCAAGCAGTAAGTTCTGCTGCTACGACGGCGATGTAATCGAAAAGTTGCCTTACCGATGCTACAGGAGTTCTGAGCTTGCTGTACGAGTAGTTTATTAAAATGTAGGTTAATGTAGCATTACTATTAGATTATAGCAGAAGTGTCGCAATCAATTCAATTTAATGGCATCAAAAATATTGTTGTAATGCTTTGTTTATGTGATTACCTGATGTTTGGTGGACACTAGCATTTGTCTGGTCCCTGTACACGTGGGCTAGCCTTCGGGCCACGCTCAGGCCCCATTTCTCCTGTTGTCTTCAAAAAATATGTAATCAACCTTACTTATGCCTTCTACTACCCCATGGGAAGCTTCGGGACGCTGCAATTGTAACGCCTCGAGACTTTCAAGTAGATAAATCTTTGAATCTATTTGGACCGAATTTGTATTCTAAGCGAATAAATTGGAATGGGAACGCAGCGTCCCGAGCCTCTCGGCAGTGTAAAAAAGGCAGCAAATAGATCTGAATGCATCCATTCTAAAGAGAACAAACAGTTTTGACCTGAGTTTGGCCCGAAGGCAACCCCGCGCGAATAGGAGCCAAACGGATCTTAGAGTAGCTACCGGCCACCAGTTAACCACACAAACAAAGTATTACAGTAAATTATCAAAGATATGGCCGAGTAGTATTGAATTGCTCTGACGCTTTGTTATGCAAGCGCATTATTGCGCATCCATCGCTTGACAAACTGATGTGTTTATAGTTTGTCATTTATAAAGATTTATCTCTATCTCAAAATGCACTGCTTTCTCTGACTTTCTTCAGGCTGTTGAACACGCTTGTTCTGCCCGTGGTTTATGCTATCTTTTGTCCTTAGGCTCCCCGTTCGCCTCGAGAAGTATGAGCACTTTTCTTTGGCACCTTTAAAAATTAAAGCATAACAAGGTATATAATTTTTTCCGAAATTTGAACCAGATAAGCCCATGTACTTGTATTTTCTTTTACAGGGCTAAAGGGAAAGTTTTTAAACTTATCGACATTTTTTGGCAGTAATGCTTGACAAATGCATAAAACGGGCTTGTCCAATTTTTAATAAGTATAATTTCACTTTATATACATAAAAACGCGTTATCTTATTGTCATTTCCGCGCGGTGCTTAGTTATTATCCTCGCTGGTGGTGAGGCTGGTAGCCACCTCTTCTCGTCAGTTAAGCCCCTAGTCTAGGTGACGTTTTATCAAATCTGTGTCTTGTGTTGTCTTATTACCTTTAGCTTTATATTTATGGCATTGATTGTCGTGCCTTTAACTCAATTCACCGCCCATTCAGTGAATTTGGATTGTGGTCATACTTGTTAATGCTCTGATATGGCTAAGCCTTCGTGTCGCAGCT
Source organism: Hydatigera taeniaeformis (assembly GCA_900622495.1). NCBI lineage: Eukaryota > Metazoa > Platyhelminthes > Cestoda > Cyclophyllidea > Taeniidae > Hydatigera > Hydatigera taeniaeformis. Next base: position 19,898 of record UYWX01020412.1, on the reverse strand, counting down.
ACTATTTTCTTACGTTTAATGTTTGTTTTTGTTTGTTCTTGTGTCATATGGTATAGTTTTGCTCAGTTTCGTATTTTAGTAAAATTTTGCGAATCTCTTGTGCTAATATTTTGACGTCTCTATTGGTGTTTTATTCTCTTTATCTCACCTATTTGTACGTATTGTACGATTTCTTTGCTGTCTTTAGGGTTTGTAGAATCCCTCCCCGCCATGCCTGACGTAAACGGTATGTGGGTCATTAATCTTGTACAAACATGCACTGTATTTCACATTTCCTTTGGAATTGCCTACATGATTCCCTTCCGAATCGATGCTCTGCTATGCGACATATTTTTTGTACAAAATTGTCAGATGTTGCCAAATTGATTTTTCTCTAAGAACGGCGATTTGTGCCCGTTGAGCTAAATCAACTGCGGTGGGATTTACCGGACCGCTACACCTCCGTCATGGTCGCAGGTCACGGCGCCTACGGCACTGTCAGGTAGTTACGAAGCCTTACAGAACATGATCATGTAGTGTTTACTCATCTCAACCCTCTTGCTTGATATTTACGTTACAGCTCTGCTCTTGACAAATACCTGCAGAGGGAGGTGGCCATAAAAAAACTGGACCGGCCTTTTGAGAATGCAGAGTTTGCCAAGCGCACTTACCGGGAGTTAGCCATTCTGGCTCAAATGGATCATGAAAACGTGCGTTGTTCATGCTCTCCGTACTGGTTTTTGGCTCCATTTCGTAATAGTTATCACTTGTTTCTTTTTGTAGGTGATTTGTCTCATCGATGCATTTACTCCGCAAACCTCCTTGGAGACTTTTGAAGACGTGTAAGTCTCATCAAGTTTCCATTTGGTACCTGTCATTTCGTCTTAATCTCTAGTCTCTCATTGTTTAATTGATTAATGCTAATATTTTATTGCAGCTAATAAATCTGGCCTTGCTTCTAAGTTTTGAGAGAAGTCAACGTGCTAATTTTTTTTTCATATTGTCTAATATTCGAAGTTTTGTCAACTTCCTACAACCGTTGTTTTGCATCGTCCAACTTAATATTATTGGGGTGCACATAAGTTTAAGATTTTTGTTAGTTAAAGTGTTGTCTTTGCACTTTATCATTCTGTCCCGTCTAGGCACAAGTTGGCTTCGCATCCTGCATTTTATGCATTACTTTTCTGCTTGACCTCTAGATCAACGTTGACCTAGTTATTTCCTTTTCCTGCCAATTTTCAACCTCCATCTCTCCATTCCGATGTGGTTATTTAGTAATGCTTCTCCATATCCAAATCCTATGGATATTTTAAGTTAATTTTAGTTCTTTGAAATTGACTACGCAAGGCAGACGGCCTTGTGTCACGGGTAAGCAAGAAGTGGTATTTATCCTGTCTGGTTGCTACAAATCATTTGAATGGTCCTACCGACGACGGAACTAGCATTTTGTTTTTTCATACATGAGTAACAAAATCATGTCGCTATTAAGCATCTGGTTGTTTGTCATCGGTTTTTCAAGGTCCATTCACTCTTTAATCCTCTCTCTGTGGTTTAGTTCGATTTGGCTACCGAAATTAGTTCGCACTTTCCCACAAAAAAATTAACTAGTGCAAGCGCTTGTTTGGACATCGTCGTGCTGCCATTAGCCATTATACCTGCTTTGTTAAAAGGAGCGACGAACAGTACCCGTTTGTTTTCATTTTAAGACCACAGTCTGTCATCGTGCCAAATAAAGTATTCTTTCTATTGACAACTACTGCACCATTAAGTGTTATTTTTGGGTTAATAAGGGAGGGTTTACAACCCTCCTTGGGAAAGTACATCTAGGTGTATGCTGACCTTTGGGCTTTCACCTGGTGATCTTTGACGCGGTAGTGATTCCCCGAAGCTTGAAGGAAGGAGCCGGCCTCACAGTTGTCTTCATGTCAACTTTATTTATTTAGTGCTTCAAATAAAGGAAAGTAGGTAACCAACCTGAGTATTAAATTATGTTTAATATTTGTGAACTTTAGCGGGAATCTATTTGTTGCAGCCTTGGTGATGCAGACGCCCTGACAACTTCGCGTCTCATTCCCCTAAAGATACGACATTATTTTTGTGCACATATTGCAGTATGTCAGTGACAAGTTGTTTGATAGGAAATGAATAATGCTTCTTTTATCCGATCGCACTATTTCAAGTGGTTGGTTGTTTTTGGGTTAGTGTTATTAGCTTTCCAGGTGACGAGTGAGCTTATTGGTTTAATTATTATTTATGAAAACAATTTGGATTGATGCCGGGGTATCTTAAAAGCAGTCATCACATTAACTGTAAGAAGTGTAAAGATGTTTTTTGTCGTTTACACATGCATCGGCGCTGTCACATGGATGCTTCTTGTTTAGGTACCTTGTCACACCCCTGATGGACGCTGACTTGGGCGCTATTGTTGCTCAGCAAGTGCTTACTGATGATCAAATCTGCTTTCTTGCATATCAGATGCTCCGTGCACTAAAGGTAACTTGATCGCTCAGAGATGTGGAATTCCCTAGTGGAAATGTGATTTTACTCGATATTCTATTGTATCTGCACTCTTAATTGTATCGGTGGCGCTCACCACAGAGGCATTCCTGTGAGGTTAACATCAAGAGGATATTTCGACTTGTGATATTTATGCATTATCGCTTAGTTCTTCTTATATTTTAAGTCATTTCATTGTTTCCTCCTCTGTCGAAGTCTGTTCTGTCGTCCAACCCATTCTAACCTATTATCTTCACTGTTCTCATACAATTACTTGTCTCCTACAGTGTCTAACCCCCATTACTAAACTAACAACTTGCAGGTATGATTACCTTCGGTCGTGGCCTGGGAGGAGAGCTATCATAAACTATGGTCTTCTTTAAAGTTACACCATTTAGGCGTCCTATCTCGATTGCTGTTGTTTATGATCTTGGAAATTCATGGACTGCCGAATTCTTTTATCACGTCACCTCAGATATTGCTCTTGGCATTCGTTACTACTTAGAGCCATCGCAATAGCGCTGTTCCGCTAGTGTATAATTGGGAACTCCATCTGCCTTGTAGTTGCTTCATCATTTCCTCTTCCCTACAGTACATGCATGGTGCGCACATAATCCACCGTGATCTGAAACCCTCCAACATCGCAGTGAATTCCGATGTGGAACTGCGTATAATTGATTTTGGTTTGGCACGTCAAAAGAATCACCTTATGACAGGTTACGTTGCCACTCGATGGTACCGGGCGCCTGAGGTCATGCTCAACTGGATGCACTATAACGACTCAGGTATGATTGAAACTTTCCTCTATCTGAGCTTTATTCCTTGGATCTGGCAATGCAATTGAGTATAATTTATTGATAGGTAGAAACGAATCGAATGCATAAAAAGAGCTGTCTACTCACTTCATTCAACGCAACTGCGATGTTTATCTTTTATGCTATTCAGCAAAGGTAGCGAAATCAGATTTTTCTGAAGGTGGCATTTAACAGTCTTTCCGCAGTGCATTATGATACTTTGGCCTCATCCGTGTTGCGGTGTTTTAGAGGTGTCGCTAAGCCACTTGATCCTTGCTGTCTCTGTGTGACGTGATGAGCTAATTGGATTGTGGGATCCGATAGAACATGCTAACAATCTGCCGCTTATCGCTCATCGTTTTTTTATGTCACTGTTGCAATAAGTTTAGCTGTGAAACAATTGCTGCAGGAAAAATGCGTGTGTTTGGGTCATTTAATATTCTTGAATGAGGCCGGCATTCTACATGGATGGGGAGGTTAAGGGGTGCTTAGCATGCCCGATATGGAAAATCGTTCCTTGGAGAATCGAGTTCGAAAAATGGGATCACCGACGGACGCTTTCTTCTTGGGTGCCCGACATCATCATTTTTACTAGTCTTTTTTTTCCAAATGTGCGATTTATAATTGGAGACTCTGCTTTCTGCAAAATCTGAACCGTACATGCATGAGGCACTGGTATTAAGCGGACTTAAAAGGCATCCGAGGTTGTGCGTCAAAATGTGAGCTTAGGAATCACTTTCAGGTTCTGGAGTTTGACATCGAGGACATAATTACAACCTCTTAAGGTCATGGCGCCTGGGTCTTTGTTCCAGCTTTTGCGGGGGTTTCAAAAGTTAACATTCCTTCTCATAAACTTTTCATCGCATTCTATGAGCTATCTCTACATTTTTGTTTAATTTTCGCACTTTATCCCTCGCTTTTGTTGTGTTACGTTGTGCTTTTTACACCAAATTCTCCGTTTACAGGTTCAGCTTGTGTAAAAGAAATTTTCGTTCCCTTTAGAACATTAGGTCCGGACTTTTAAGATTGTTTCTGTTCGAAAGTCGGTTAAAAGGAAATGGCATTTATCTGGCCTAATTTATCGGACTTATTACAGACGTTTAATTTCATTGGGAGAGTCATGCAAGTTTTATTGCGAATCCTGTTTTTTTATTTACTCCTCAAGGTGAATAAAATAAGCGTTTCCCAAGAAAAATACTTCCGTTCAAAAGCTGTCCGAGATATTCATTGCCTGTTTCATTCAGGCGGCTGTGCATATAATTGCTTCTAGCAAGTAAAATGCCTTCGACGGGATTGATCAAGTTTCATCACTCGTCGCAAGTTGTTGCTATTAGCTGATGTTACTAGTAAATCCTAACCATTTGAGGTTCTGTCGTAGTCTTTAATCCCTTTTTAGACAGTTTCGGCCCAATCGCGCTCAGAAAAAATGGTCGCATTTCGCAAATTTTCCTACAGCGCTTTCATCTCTTTCACTTTCCCTTCATTTTTAGGCTATTTAAACACATTCTATTTTATTTTAAGGAGTAGAACGTTGAAACTTACTGCCAAAACTTCAAGAGCGTCATTTACCTTGCGTATTTTCCCAAGAAGGTGGCCACTTATTGTACACCTTCGCTACGAAGGCGTACATTATTGTTGTTTGTATCCCACATTTTGATTCTGCATTGCGAGCCTATAAAATACTTTGATATGACTCCCTGTTCTTGTTGATATTTTCCATCCTTTTAGTCGACGTTTGGTCAGTGGCATGCATTTTGGTTGAGTTGAAAACGCGGCAGCCTCTCTTTCGTGGATTGAACCACATCGATCAGGTCAAACAGATCATGAGCATCGTGGGTACTCCGGACGAGGAGTTGATGCAAAAAATCACCAGCAGCAGTGTAAGTCGTCTTTACCGTTCATCCCAACTTTCGTTTTATGGAAGTATTTGATATTATTTTTCCCCATCAATAGGCAAGAGAATTTATTGAGAAACTTAACTATACTAGCAAGAAGGACCTCAAAGATACATTTCCTTGGGCTTCGCCTACTTGTGAGTTGTTGGTTTTTCTCTGTGATTGCCTTGATAGGGGTAACTGTTTCTTACCTTTTTCCTTACTTGTCCCTCACTTTCGTGCGAAACGCATCATTCAGTCAACTAAGATTGCTTTCTCTGAAATACCTGCATGATTGCCTTCTAAGTACTCATGCGGTGATTATACTTATGGGTAATTCCTATAATCCATCCAAGTCTTCTCTTTGGAAAAGGATTTGTTTATCAGAACTTGAGCTCTGGAATAAAGTGGCTTTTTATTAAGTGAATTTGATATTATGCATTGTGGACGATACTTGCAAATCACTGGCTGCGTGCATCCGCCCCGTCTGTGTTCAGATGCTCCACTCGATGGCGGTTCTAAAGATCGCCTCTGACATACATATGCACGGGTTATAAATGAAAGAATATGTAGTTTCTAGTTTCGAATATCTTGCTTTGATGTCAATGCCAGGCGATTGTGCATATGGATAGCCAAAAATTGTCGATTGTATTTATTACAAAAGCATACAAAAATGGATCGTGTTGCTCACGTTCTTATTGAGGCCTTTTGATGTTTAGCTTCTGACTTCTGTCCACTTAACTTGGATAAATGTTTTGATCTCAGTGAATATAAATGTTTATACCTCTGTCGTTGGTGGCTAACCCCATGTTTCTGGAGCAATCAGATCATGCAAAATCCTTTCATTCTTCACAGAATGAATCTGCGGCATATGTTTAGAAATCGGGCGTCCTATTATTCGCTGTTCTTCGCATTTATGAGGCTCGGTTCTTGCTTTTTTGATTACCTTTATCTTGTTGAGAGGCTTGATGTTACCTATATTCCTGTCTAGTGTTGGACCTCTTATCAAAGATGCTAGTTTTGGATCCAGATCGACGTCTTACAGCAGCACAGGCGTTGGCACATCCATACTTTGCGGAATATCACAATGAGAGTGACGAACCAGTGGGAGAACCACTCAAAGACGATCTCATAGATTCTGACAACCTCACCATGGAAGAGTGGAAAGGTTTGTGGGGTTAGTGGCACGTCCTTAGTGTACTTATTTCTCTTGATTTTTGCAGAAGCTACGTGGAATCTACTACAAAATTTTAAGCCGAAATTGACCTCTCTCCGACCTACAGATGCCTACTCGCCAATTGATGGGTGACCTTTTGACGCCATCCTTCCACCGCCTGTTTCTAACTATGTAATTTTAATGCCCTTCTTGCGAAATGATGCCCCTTCTTTTGTTCTCTTACCCCTTTCTTATCAAATCATTCAATTTGCATAATCGCTGTGCTTAATAGAAAGGCATTTTTAATTGAAATTATTAATAGCATTATATTTTATCCATCTGATAGACTTCGCTTCTTCTGGATAAAAGGAGGTACGCAAATGAGCTGCCTGCATTTACTCCAAGATTCTATTAAAACTCTTGGTGCCATTTATTGACCCACTGCTTGGGAAAAGGGTAGGGTCTCCACTATCTATAGTGGTAGCTCAGCTGGAGCTGTTAAAAGTACTTTTAAGGGGACCCCATCGAAATTTATTTACAAATGAGGCCTCTCTCCACAGCCCTGGCAGTCAACTGAGATCTGGGTCGGTGCATTGGTTTCATCGGAATGGGACATTGGTCCATGAAGTTTTCTACGAAGCTGGAGGGGCTCAAGTCTACACTAAACGTATGCTAAAACGAAGATTGAAAGCGGAACAAATGAGTGCTTTTCTAGCGTTGCATGTCGTAATTATTGGAAGCCCAGAAAGGAATTCGATTGTCAAGGTATCTGACAAACGAAGGAGTCATTATGTTTTCCGCTTTCTATGCAAATGCAAGAGCTAGGGTTTATTACTCGTGGACTTCATGACTGAAACACTAACCATATCGCAGCAGAGCCAACGGCATAATTAACAAACGGATGGGCTGCGGTAAACCCATGGCTGAGCTGATGTCATTGTCCGCCAAGAGAAAGTGACGCTGGTGTCTCAAAACTTTCACAAGCAGATTTCTACCCTTTACCCGACGGGGAAATCAAGACGTTTGAAGCTTACAAAAAAATGGTGAAAGAGAATTGGCACATTAAACGACAAAAGTGTCCTTCAATATCTCTATTATGAATTTTCTACTGTTAACTAAGATTAGAAAGTGGTATGCGATGAGAATAGTTAAGTGCCACACAACAATGCATGAGGCAGAATCTATGAGCGCACAAAACTTCAAAATAGGTTTCCAGATCTCTTCAGCTGGTAAATTCAAGGATATGAAGCCGTCGACTTGATTCAAAACAATCAAGGGTAACGTTGTAGGTAGAATGTTACTAAACTGTGTAAGAACATTCGAGACAAAAAGCAGATGAAACAAGGGTCGAGATGCTGGGTGCTTCTTATTATGAAAAAAAAACAGTACTAAGATCTACACCTATGGCGAGCTTTTCCTACACAGCCTTACGACCCGCGCACCGATTGGACTTTTATCTTTCAAGACGATGACATGCCTGGGAATATGCGCTGACCGGCTTTTTCCATTGAAATACAGAAGTGACAACCAACAATGCCAGAAAGTTTTACTTATCCTGGGACAAATCACCGTTTAGAGTGGCAGCAAACCCCTCCTACTTAGCCAATAACTAGCTAACTAAAACAACATTAGGGGCCATAAAAAAATAAAGTCGGGCTACTAAAAAAGAAAGGAAAGTGCAATGCCTGTATGACTGACGGTAAATTTGGCGTCTGCCTTGTACGCGTAAACTGGCTTATGGGCCAATCCAAACCACAATCCCTTCTCCTTCTCCCAGAATAAATGCATTCAGTCCAAATTAGCGTCTTTCTCTAGCTAATGAGAAGGCTTAGGCTGTAGCATCCCGAGATACATATATTCCGAAAATGACAGGGTAAATGGACCTAGGCATGGCCCGAAGGCCAGTCCACATGTACAGGGGACAGACAAATCCAAAAGTGACCGCCAAACGCCAAGTAGTTACATAAACAAAGTATTACACAGGCCGCTACAAAAGCAAATCACTTAATGGTTAAAGGAAACTTACAAGGGAAGTGCAGAGGTCGGTGGTAAAAGGGCGAGGAGCCTGTATATCCGTTGTGACTTTAAAGTGCATCTTATGGTAGGAAGGTGGGTGTAATGCTTTGTTGTCGGAAATTACACCACGATTCTCCATGCATACGGGACAGTAGCTCATCCCGTTCTCCCCATAACATATCTGTTTTAGACCAGAGTTACACCGTATATTTCTGGAAGCAATCGGATGTAGGCGGCCCCGGATCTGGTTGTCGGATCGGACGTAAAACCAGACCCAGTTGAGGCTGCCGAGAAGACCAGGTACGGTTCCTCAGTCTTGTCATGTCTGTCGAATGGCGCAGATGGCTCATGGGTGCTTTCTTGTAGTGCCGAATACGTTGTGATGACTGTCGCGGAAGATGTACCAAAGGGGAGCGCCGAGGACTTCGCTCAAATGAAGAGAGGGGCAGTGCAGTACTTAGTTTATGTGGCCATATGACGTTTAGCTGTCACTTTAGAATTTCTCTGGCCCCTGTACACGTGGGCTGGCCTTCAGGCCATGTTCAGGTCCCATTTGTCCTTTCGTCTTCGGAATACATGCGTTCAACCTCACTTGTGTCTTCTTCCACCCTATGAGAAGCCTTGGGCTCTAAAGTGGAGAAGCAAACCTGGTCTTGTGGGAGAATCATCACGAATGCAATTTCTAATACTTACATAACTTTGCATTGCAGGTAAGATGTTGAACATTATCTCGAAACTCTTTTTAGAAGAACAGTGACATCTCCCAGGTGTGAATAAAGTTGGTGCGCTTTTCTCTACTTTTCACCCCTCATCGACATCTTACATTTAAAAGCTAAAAAAGGTTGTCCCAAAATATTTGACACTCTTGTGTTCTCTTTAGTAGGACATAAAATGTAGATGAGTGTTGCCCAATGGACTTTACTATAGCAATATCGATGCGATGTTTTGTTTTTGATCATTGATTTTGGTTGGCGAGTCGAATGACCTGCGACCCGTGCCAAAACTCAAACCATTCCCCTTTGCGAAATGCTTGTATTGTGCTAAACTCAGTCGATATTTTACCCCCCCAAAGAATTCTAGACGCTACAGGAGGTGGCTCTTCAGAACAAATATAGCATGTACGCATAAGGTTCATGGATTCTGATCTACATCCGCATGGTTAAATATTTGCTACTTAAAGGATCTAGCATCCAACTCGTCTTGCACTTATAGTACAAAATTGTATAAGTTATATTTAAAATCAGATTGTGTAAATGACCGAACAAGGTTCATAAAATGTTTAACTCAACTTCAAACTACTCAATTGGCCCGCGGCGTTCGTAGTTCGCAAGTAGGTGTCAACCGTTGGTCATGTGCTTTTGCTGGTGTTTAAGAGATTTCTGAGGTCACTGATGGCTTTCTTGACGCACCCATCAATTTTTCTCCTCTGGTTTGGCACAATCGCAAGGGAGATCCTTCTTTTGGGAGTGTCAGATTGTGTCTTTTCCCCAGTAGGTTTTTTTGCACCACGCCCTATCGTGGCTTAAAGGATCTCCTCTATCAAATGCTTAATATTTTCATCGTTTTTGCCTTTATCTGGCTTCTGTTGTGCTTGGCTGTTAACAAAAGTAAATGCATTTCCTCGAATGTTTTGTGAAGGTGAGTTATTTTGTGTGTCTCTCACTTTGGGTAGCCATTGGTCATTTCGTCTCTGCTTTGCGATAGTTTTGGTGCTTAGGTTTTCGATATTCTGCGTGCATGCGCTGGACTTCTTAAGGCGAAGCGATTCGGGTTTATTATGTTCTTAACACAGATCTAAATATCTTGGTAGAAGTTGTGATCTCTAGTTCTTTCCAGTTTTAATGTTCGGTACGCGCTTTTTCGTTAAACATCATTTCCGAAGTGGCTCACATGTTCTCCTCTCGTCGTTTTACTGTGACCTTTTCGATTGTGATTACTAGGTTTACGTCCTGCTAACACTGATGTCTTCACTGTAAACTTAAGTCGTGTGATGAATTTCCAAAAGTTGATAAATACATGCTCCTTGTCCATTTTTATTATTTGGTCTTCATCCTACCCGCTTTTAACTCACCTCTTTTACACCTACTTCAGATCCAAAGCTCGATGTTTCTCACATATGTGCGGTCAGAGGAGGACGTAGCAGTTTGTTAGACCTTGTTCTCTGCTCTCAAGGGTTTTTTTTTATTTCATAACAGTTAATGGCGGGGAATCTAACTCAAGTGAGGGTCACTAGTTGGGGGCGTTTTGCTAACCCTTGGTCAACTTGGGATGACGTACGTTTTCGCACTGCGTTTGCCCTCTTTTTTACCCCCGGGGATGTTGATTGGTGTCCTTCGCCTTCTGATCCTCGACTTGATTCTCAACTACCCGTCTATCGGCCCAAATTCGAAGTGAACAGTGATGAAGTGCGTGTTACCTGGCTTGGACACTCCTCCGTGCTAGTCTACATCGATGGTATCCGTGTTCTCTGTGATCCTATCTTCTCTGAGCGCTGCTCACCTTTCCAACACTTTGGGATACGTAGATATCGACCTTCTCCCTGCAAGGTAGGCTTTCCAACTTGGAAAGTGGCACTATCAGTCCAGTGGCTTACATAACTATCTAAAGCTGGGTCCTTCACAAAAGCAAAAGATCAGAAGATTATTTTCCACGACAATTTTTTTCATTTTTAACGTGACACGTTTGAGCATGGAGCCGTATCGTTGGTCGTATTTATGCAAACAAAAGGATCTTGTACAATTCATATCTTGCAGTGTTTGCATCTGTTACTGTCCCGAACCGATCTCATCCCAGTATTTCAGCTCTAGATCAGCGATGAGGGAACCAATTTTACATTCTTCCGTTTTGAAGGTGGTGAAGATAGGTCACCTGTTGTGAATGAATGCGTCGGGGAATGCTCAAACAGAACAGACAGGAAAATTGGTACAATCTGTTGACAGGCATTCCAAACTTGAGTTTCGCTCAACGGGTGGATGGTTCATCGCAAATGGAGTAGATAATTGGTAAGAGACGCCAAAAAGATAAAGCCGTAGCACAAGGGATATCGAAGCCTAGTCTGATCTTTGGTGCATGATCTGGATGTGTTCATACTCTGACAAACGGGTTCGAGAATTTGATGGGTTTCACTCTGTAGCTGATTATGAAATTGTGAAATTAGTAATATTTTCCCATGTTCGAGAATGTGAGGATCACTGATGGCAAATTTTGGCCTGCTAGGAAGGTGTATGAAGGGTTGTAGACGAATTTTTGTTATGCTTATCTGTGCAGCATTTTGATTGAATGGATCGTTCTCAGCAGTACTTTTCCTGTCGGTTATTTTTCAGAAACTTAGACCTATTGTGCAAATCGTGTGGATAGTAGTAGAGATCTGTAAGAATACATAATAAGAGCTGAGTTGAGCGTTTACGATTAGAATCTCCATCAAGGGGTATAAAGCCGAAAATCCGAAATGCTTACCTCGCTCGAATTGCTTTGTTGCTATGATTACTGTGCTGGCTGGCCTCTTTTCGAGTGCCTGCTGATTCAGTCCTACGACGTTGGTGATGGGACACCTGCATACCACTTTTACTGACGTCATAACAATTTATACAGGCCTTATCGGTGCAAGCTAAGATTCCTACTTTTCTCTCCAATTTCGTGGGTTTTGCTCTTAAACAAGTTGTCTGTTCTGGATGTGACAATATGATCGATTGTTACTTAAAGGAAAGGCAATGGCTGTGACGTCCTAAGTGCTGTCACTTGCATGACCTTACTAATTGGAAGAGTAATCTGACTTAATAAAAAAACACTGAATCAGGTATTTAAATATTATAAATGGCGTGTCTCGTTGATTGTTCGCAGTTGCTTAGTCTTTGGCGGTGGATCATTTGCGTCTACGAAGCACCACAAATACGGCGTTCTTTAAGTATGTGAGTGTCAAGGACCCTGATATAAGTAATAAATGGTTTGCGGATAGATAATAGCACTCTGACAATATTAACCCAAGGTCGATGTGGTCTCATTAGTCAGGAGGTCGTCTCCTCTTATACAGAACGTGAGATAATTCAAAGATTTCTTTCCATTATCCCTTGTTGCTGCTTTTTTTTCAAAGTCCGGCCTTGTTCCTGCTTGTTGACATTGCTGCAAATCCTAATTTCTCTGTGCTAATTTAAGTTTTTGTTCATTTCGCTTTGTTCAGGTGGAGGATTTACCACATATTGATGCAGTTGTCATATCGCATAACCATTACGATCATCTAGACGTGAACAGTGTTCGTGACCTTAGCGACCGCTTCCCTCAAGCCTACTGGTTCGTTCCCAGTAAGTGCCGTGGCTTCATTCTTAACACTGTTAATCAACCCAATGAGAGTCGTGTGCATGACTTTCTCTGGTGGGAGGAGCGTCCAATCGGCGACACTAGCGTCAAGGCCGTCTTTACACCAACTCAGCATTGGTCAGCACGAAACCTTGTATTTGACAGCTTTGCTGTGCGTGATCGAGGTTTGGTGGTTCGACCAAAATTTGATTGGTCAGTCAATAATCAGTAGATTGTTTGTGCCTCTCAGACACTCTGGGGAAGCTGGGCCCTGATCGGACCCAAACATCGTGTCTGGTTTGGTGGTGATACGGGTTATTGTGATGCTTTCAAAGAAATCGGTGGGTATCTTGGTCCGTTTGATGTGGCCGCTATTCCGATAGGAGCTTATGAACCTCGGTGAGCTTAACTAATCGAATTTGAATGTGCTTTCCCTTCCCAATTAGCCCAAGATTAAAGGTAGTTTAAATTACCGTAATGAAGTGCTCTTTTGTTAGAAAGGATGATAGAATCTATTTTACTACAAACTGAAGAATTTAAGTTATAATAAACTAATGACTTTTTATTGAAATGGAAAGGTGGGTTTTAAAGACCCAACACGTGAATCCATGGGAGGCTGTGGAAATCCACAAGGATATCAGGGCCAAGCATTCAGTTGGCATCCACTGGGGTACATTTCCTCTTACTAGAGAGGTGAGTTGACTGGATTGACACATTCGCTCTTTTAGTTTACTCTTATTAAGATTCTTCAGATTTCCTCTATCTGCTAGGCCTTCATGGCACCAAAAATGGATTTGGAGAAGGCGGTGCAGGCTGCAGGTCTATCTCCCTTTGAATTTCGGACAATTCATCATGGCCAGTCGTTTTGCTTCCATCATGATAGTGAAGACAATGGCTCCGTAGTGTAACATCTTTTCTCAGTTTCTTATTATTCACCTTCTTGATTGCGTCGTCCATTTTCTACGAAAATCTCATAGCTATTGGCACTACTGGAAGTCATCTTTTTTATCATTCTGAACTTATCGCAATTTTTAATTGTGGAAGAATTATTGATTCACCATAGCGACATATTTGAAATTGCGAATAATTTGCGCCATCGGAACTGTCAGCCTCTGGTTTTGTGAGTTGTGCAGCTCATACTTTACTGTAAGCGCGATCTTGGCAGATGAACCTACTAGTAGAACATCACAACTTTCCTAGCAGCAGAGGTGCATCAAGTATAGAACAAAACTTGGTTAGCATTCTTTGCTACGATAGGTAGTGGAGATTCAAATCGCTAACGAATTCCCCGAAGGATGGAGCAGTGTTGAAGGAGTTAACACAAATTTGTTGCAGATTGGGATTAAACTCGCCTCGAAGTGAAGATCGTTACAGCATCTTAGCCTCTAGCTCCAGCGAATGCACTAAAGCACATTGTAATGCTGGCGTGAGTCGTTCGTTAAGCAACACAAGAAGATAACGATCCCACCCCTCAGCCTGTTGCTAAATCATTAGCGGTGGAGGCCTGATGTTCCTACGCTCTAGCAAGTCTGTTGTCCGAATTTTTCGTGATATATGTCTAGCTGTACTGCGTGTTAGTCGTGGTCTAAAGGCTAGTTATTAAAGGGCAAAAAAGAGGCCAACGTTTACATGGAATAACCAAAGATAGCCTTGCGAATCCTGCACTAGAATAAGTCTGCTCTCGAACTGCGTCACTGCAAGTCAAGGGAGTTGCAGACGGTGAGTGTAAAAGCATCAAAGAAGAACGACTGAAATTCATGCGAAATTTACTCCGGACGCTCCACCATTTAACGCACTGGATATCATATCATTGACTTTCAAACACTTTTCAACAAACAAAAATGTTTCGACAAATTTTTCAATTGAATTTGTAATGTAAATGTATCTACAGATCTCTGTTGATAGCATTTGAACCACACGGGTAGGTATTCTGGGCAACTTTGCCCAAATCCGCAAAGAATTGGGATTTCTGCCTCAATTTTGAAGTAGTCCACGTGGTACTTTTAGGTGTCACAACAATTTCAGAACAGAACTCAGTAACAGGCTCCCAGGCACCGAAGTGATTGACTTGCTGTTAATCCCTTCCAAACGTCAAAAGAGATCCTAGTTTTCTATATGTGGTCTAACGAAAATCTTGTGCCTTTAACTTTTCTAAGGAGCATTTTAATGGCCCAACTTCGGTCCCCAAGTAGCCGCAAGATTAACGTCAAAAACGTAACTATTAACCAAATCCAGATGAAAAAAGGGGGAAAGATGCATTTGAAGAAGAGGGACCGGAGGAGTATTAATTCATTCATTTCCTCGGGCAAACTTTTTGAATGAAATTCAGATAGACAAGAGGAAAAAATGTGAAAGGAAAAAAAGTGTTTAATTTTTGTAATAATTGTGTTGAGTCACAGCCTGTGATTGAAAACTCGGTGAGTAGAAAGAAAGAGAAAACATCGGGGGACCTAGGTAATCACCTCCCACTGTAAGATAGCCATATCTGCACCTCCAATAGAGATAAGTCGCGAATCATCGAAGAGGAAATCCACGTTAGTCACATGGCTAGAGTGGCCACCGTAGGAACGCGGTTCGCTCTAAACGACATTGTTCAAATGACGGTGTTAGCGACAGAAAGTGATGAAAAAGTAGCACTGAATGCCTAACTCACTTTCAGCTGGCAGGTGGGGTAGCGGAATAGGTTAACTTGACCAAAATCATCTGCTGTAGCTAGAAGTCGTGTTGAATGGCTGCGGCAGACAGCGTTGATATCAGTTCCATCGGAATCTGAAGCCCAAATTCCAGCCACGTCAAAGCCCAAGGTACAGTGCTGACTTGCCCAACGCACGTCACGCATGCTACTTGTCGATGCCACCTGCGTGAAACGGGTTTTCGCTCGTCTTAGCGCAACTCAACCCAAAGCATCAACAAACGGTGCTACTTATAAAGCTATTTCAGTAGAAAACTTCAATTACAGCCCTCTCCATCTACATAGGCTTTACGTCGATGTGGATTACTGCCATGAGTACCTTCATACAATGATAATTAGTGTTACTTCTCATTATTAGTAGTCCACCAAAAAGGATCATTGGGGTGAGTTAACACAGCAAATCTAAATTGCAAAATTTCCATGCATTAAACCCATTAACTCTTCCGATGGACCTTTTATATTATTTATTACCCGCGAAAATTTCTTAATGACAGTTGAAGAGATTTCAACTTTTTGAATGGCTTAAAAAGAGTCCGTTATTTTGGCTTCAAAATTTGAGTGCATTAGTCTAAAACAGCATAAAGGAAAAATATTCGAGGCACCCAGCCATTACTCGAACCACCGAAGCGACACTCATCGCAGGGCCCGAAGGTTCCTTGATCCTTTTAAGAAGGGCAAACCAAATGAATCTTCTCAGGCTGTAGGTGGTGTAGTAAAAAACACCTTTCTTACGAAAATATGATTTTCCGAATGCTTTACCTACCTGTCGACAGTTGGCGACGGACCAATAGAGTAGCTCGTAGTCTCCGGAGACCGAGCGGATATACTGGCTATCCTCTGACCAATCGAGATGCAATACGAAGCTTGAGTGACCAGAACACTTCCCCAATCGCGAGTATTTTGTTCCGCGAGCGGTAACATTGTACACGTAAATGCTATTGTCGCGGCCACCGAGGGCAATGAACTGACCGTCTAGAGTTGAAAGAAAGCGAATTGTAAATCTAAATCTATGCCCTTTATTTATTAGCCCTTTGGGAGGTAGCTATGAAACAATCAGGAAATGGAGCTTACTGGGCGAATAGGCGAGACACTGAATGGGCTCGGAGCTCTCGTGGTGAGCGGCGATGATCTGATGCAGTACAGCATCAAGAACGATCCACCTACCCGAAGCGGCACCTAGAGCGACGACGGGGACAGAGTCAGCAAGATCACCGCCTCCAACGTTCTCATCGCCTCCTGTCTCCGTATGATTGGATACCGGAGCAATGGAGGTCACCACGGCCGGGTAGAAAGTTGCACAGATGATCTCTTCAGACAGGTTCTCTGCCCACACAAGTCGACGAGTTAGTGAGTCCCATAGAAAAACGTTACCGTCGCGTCCACCAGTAAGGAAATGATGGCTCTGTGGATGAGCTGCAAGTCCCCAAAACTCATCACCATGGCTTTGAACCAGTGGATTGAAGTCCGACCCAAGCTGACCCTGAAATTCGCAAAATGCAGTGGGTATAAAAGTGCCAGCTCCAGGACAAAGCAAAAGCGCACCTGGAGAATGTCACCCTGAGTGGTACCAACAATGAGAATATCTCCTGGACCGGTAATTAGTGTTCGCACTGGTCCATACCAAGCACTTAGTTCAATGAAAACGCCAGTTGGATTCAAAGAGGAGTCCATTTCAACAATGCGGCTGTCCCGACCGCCTCCGGAGAGAAGACGACCGGTTTTACTGAAGGTAAGGGCAAAGATGCCACCCGCGTGAACACCTAAGACGGCCTGAGTGATTTTGTTTGAACCTTAAAAGTGCAAATTAAACGGTTCTATGTCAAGAGTAGCAATTCATGGTTTGAACTTTGAAGTTGTTAGCAAATGGATGTGAGACCATTGGTCACCAGCGAGTAGACAAAATTGTACCAAAGTAATTACTAAAAAAGCTCATTGTACTGGCCTGCATAGCTGTGCTTATCCGCTAAAGGCAAGAAAGCTTTGAAATCTGGACTACTCTAGACCAAAATTTCAACAACGAATACCTCTTGACCAGAGAAATATGTTTCCATTTGAGTCCCCCGTGATTAAGTCTCCATTCTCCGCAAAAGTCATTGAAAGCACAAATTTCGGTTTCTCCTGTTTCTGAAACCAAACGCAAATTGTGGTGTGCGAAACCATTTTACACAGGTTACAATGTATCTGGAAAGTTAGTAGTGACGATGAAAAGCTCCTGACTTAATTGTCGCAGTTGCATTCAATTTGATAAGCATTTAGGGACTTAGGCGATGGGGATTCGACTCACGTCAAAAACGCCCTGTTTTTTTGTGAGATTGGAGCCTTCTAGTGTCCAAAATGCCAGGTGACTTTTGCCGATGGAGACAAGCGAATTTGCGTCGACAGGATTGAAATCAACCGCTATTACAGGATCAGTAGAAGTCTGTAGCAACAAAATTGAGCGCATTTATTATGCATAATTGCATCAATAAGAGAAATCCGATGCCAGTAGTACCAACGCTACAACAAAGAGCTACCCTATTTATCACAGTTTACTTCGCAAAGGAGAACTCCATCCTCTCAAGCACAAACACGCCGACTTTATACGACATCCAACGACGGAGACAATGTTGCTACTTTGTAAAGAAAATCCAAGGTGCTGTGCCATTTTCACACCAAATACAGCTCTTATACGATATTTGCACAGTTATTAAAGGTATCGGAGAGGAAGGAGGCAGCAGCAACTTAAGAGCACGATAAATTATTACGTTGCAGTTCAAAGTTCATCCTGCTTGACCCAAATGCAAGACGTGAAAGCAAATGTTGCTTCCAAAGTCAGTGATGGTGATGGTCGATTCCGTCATGTAAGAGCCAGCAGCTACTTGCGAAAATTCCCCAATATCACTCGCAAAATTCGCTGCACCTGACAGACAATACTATAACTGATTGCCTACCCAAGACAGTCTGTGATACTGAACCGAGTTTCTTGTTAACCTAAACCGGAGACACGTACCTTTACATCCGGCTTTAACCGCAGAGGTGTAAGTATATAACAACTGTTTGAAACTGATGTTTTCATTCCAGTGTTTCGGCAGTTATTACAGTGCATTAGAGTCAGCATATAAGACAGCCAACGATCCACCCACAATCTTGCCACGATATAGCATGAGGGATAAAGGCTAGCCGCTAAGACACTTCTTCAATTCTACTTC
This sequence comes from Hydatigera taeniaeformis, assembly GCA_900622495.1. Lineage (NCBI taxonomy): Eukaryota > Metazoa > Platyhelminthes > Cestoda > Cyclophyllidea > Taeniidae > Hydatigera > Hydatigera taeniaeformis. Next base: position 1,410 of record UYWX01020412.1, on the reverse strand, counting down.
CTCAGTAGTATAAAGTAAATCTCAATTAAATTAAGCAATATCTTGACCGTCAAGGCCAGGATTTACAGAAGTGCACAACCCCATCATATGTGAGAAACGTAGATGCAGACAACTCATTAAAATCAAAAATGAATAAGATGAAGAATCAGCAAAAGGCTCTGCATAGACGACCAAGAAATTGGCTTAACATCGAACAATTCAAACCTAAAACAAGCTGGTTCTCTACCAAAGCCGTCTATAAAACGAGCAAACGTCGATACAAGTGAAATAAGGAGGACAGCACAATCGACGTCCTCCGCCCAAACAATCAACAAAGTGAAACCATCAACTGTAGAATCAGCGTCTTATTTCCCCGACTACACCGGATTTGTCAAAAAAGAAGTCAAGATCTCCATATGTGCAAGCCCCGATTAAGTAAGTTTGATCGATACTACTCAAAGAATCTGAATTAGCAAACGATTAAATTTGAAGTGAAAGAAAGGCACAAATAGTAACCAAGACCGAAGCTATTAATATAAGCAGGCTGGAAAAAAGGGGAAAGAATACAAATACAACACAAAAAATAACATTCCAAAATACAGACAAAAGGTTTCCACTGCCACAAGCCAACATGGCAATCGCCTGAACGTCGCGCCAATCACGAACGGAAACCGCACCGCAGCCACTTCAAACCACAAATGTCGCTTCCACTGTGTGGTGGTTTCTTTTATCGGTCTGTGTGCATGTGTGTTTGCGCGTGTACACGTGCAAGCATTGGCCTTGATTTTGATGCAGGCGAATATACGACCATCGCACACACACAGTAG
>UYWX01020411.1:67207-79127 GCA_900622495.1 Hydatigera taeniaeformis | reverse complement strand
GTGTGTGTGTGAGGGAGTGTGGTGTTGGAAATGTCCAAATGTGAAGCATTGGCCGCCACCTCACATAGTGGATCTCTCATACCATTCTGGTTTGTGGCTCTACTTTCTGACTTTGGACTCATATTTATATTTGAGTTTCTGCTTAACCGTTATTTTACCTCCTGGAATAGTTTATGAACACCTTAATAATATCTTTTATAAGGGCTGCTATTTCTTTGTTGACGCTATTGCCCACTAATATGTCCATGTCCCTACTTTTGGTTAGCAGTTCAAATTTGGGTGACATCTTTTCCTGCTAATTTTGAATGCTGTTTTTCATTGATGGTGTTATAAGAGGTTACGATAGATTACAATAAGCTGATAGGCAGACAAAACTGTTGTCTTACATTCGGCGCAGTCGCAGTGAAAATAGCACTATCGAGAACAACAAAGACATTTGTCGATGCAGACATACACATGTACACACAAGCACACCCTGTGCGAGTATCGAAACTTATATAATTTATGAGTTTGTGTCCACAAAACCACACCAACTTATGCTCTATCCATTTTCCCGTTCGTGTGAAGCTTGATTTCGGTCTAAGGTGGAATTGACATTCGTTTATTGTCATTTTGAATTGCGACTCAACTTTGGCTGCGTTTGGATTCTTTTTCTCTTTTATGTCGCCTTATTAATGGGCATTTGCGTGTAGTCTATACGCATTCATTAGTGAAGTCATCAGTGGTTGACGTCTGAAGTTGTTTTATCGTGACTGACACTTCAAAGGCAGCGAAGCACAGCAATGTGGGGTACAACAGTGTCATTGATAATAACCAGTTTTCATATTCTATCGGTTCCTGATGGCCACTTCTAAGACTAAACAAACGTTCTACCATCTTCCTTACAGAAAGTAAGAGCGTTCTGTTCATCCCTCGAAATCTCAGGATTCTCTTTTATAGGGTCTCATTTCTTGAATTAGAAGCTGAGAATTGACAAATGGGTTTTGGTTTGGGCACTATCACACCAACTACGGCTGCAAGGTCTGACTTGATGGATTGTAATACTTTCTTTTCCTTCCTTTCTTGCATGCACACTCGAAATAGCAAGGATGGTGTTTCCTTTATGTCGAAACAACAATTTTAGAAGCATTTAAGCCAGTCTTATTCTAATTATGGTCAAAGTTGATGTTTTTTGAAGTAGCAAACGGCTTAGAAGTAAAACACCGTCTTGACTACTACAATAGTGACTAATTTGGCGTCCTCTATACTTCATTGCAACGCCGCTAAGCAAAGACGTGACTTTCAACAATTTATGTTCCTAATACACCAAATAAAATTAATGTGGTATGAAAAAAATACTACGAGTTTATTCGATAATGCATGTTAAAGGCCATGAAAAGTCTCCAAAGAAAAGGTGATGGGTTGAATATCCAGTGACCTTGATAATTAGCTGACCAAGGGCGATCACACCTACTCGTATTGATTGTGTTCTCAGGGTCATTTAGCTCCCTTCAACCTCATGAGAAGGTTTGTTGTTCATGCATTGAGCTAAAACGGGAAAAATTGGCGTTATTTAGGGGTACTATGGACACGTAGTACCTTATTTTAAATGATGTGAACAGAAAAATAAGTGAAGCTAAAGGTTGCATTTGAGATGAAGACTTCCTTAACGTTAGGCTCTTAATGTCAAAGGTCATAGTAGCATGCTAAGCCTGAAGTGTTATTCTGAACAAGAACTGACAGTGATGCAAGTGATCGAATTGGTCCTTTTCTCTTTTTGAGAACAAAAATCAAAAATTAGGAGCCCTCTTCTCTCCTCGAGGTAGAGATCTGCCACTAGTTAGCATCGTATATCTTCTAATGTTAGGTCAGTTCGGTGTCATAATTGCCTAATGAAATAACACGACTTAAACAAAATTTTTTAACTGCAAGGAAGTCCTCTTCGACTTTCCTCTTATTCTAAGCCTTCATTACTGCTAATTCAAACCTTGAAATGAAGTTTTGGTGCACAGTTAGGTTTAATGCGTTTTCTGTCTGAAAGGAGAACACCTGACCTTTGAACCTCGATCCAGCACAGGTTCAACGTCCAAACGTTAGACTACTCTACGTAATGCGAATTTTCCACCACCGTGAGTGGTGTGAGGAGGGTCATTGGAAAATAGTTTTGAGGGACTTTATCTTATAAAGCCACAAATTAACATGGAAAGGTAAATGTATTAGTCTAACATACTTCGTAGGGTCTTAAAATACAACAGAAATCATCCAAATTCATTCCATTATTTGATCCTGAAGAAGTTGTTGAATGGCTTTAGGAATCCTAACAAATCGTTTGGTCATAAGGTCACTAGAGGCAAAGAAGGTAGTATTTTTATCTACGCAATAGGCCCTGCTCATGGCAGCAAAACAGCCAACATTTCGTCAATGCTGTAACGCCTAATGGCAGTCACGTGACGAGCCACCAAGCTTCGTGGCCTTACTACGAGTTGAGACTGATTTTAAGCGTGTCCTCACAATTCGGCAAAATGTGGGAGTGAGGCTACGGATGGAGCTGCGGAAGTGGTTGTAATGTATATACCATAAATCCCTCAAGCCGGAGGATTTATATGGTAGCAACATTGTCCGCGTTACGGCTAAATGCAGTGAAAATCTCTTCGGTGGGACAAAATCGATAATGTCGGTGCTCAAGCCACCAGCCCGATTTAGGCATTTGGTGAGGTTCAGGTGCATGGTGAATGGCAAACGACTACTGAAATTCTAATGTCAAATTAAAGTTAAATGATCAAAAAATTCTCATACATTTATGTACTTTAAATGTGGTTTTCGTAATCGCATGACCTAAATATGTGGTTTGGGCCCAAAGAACCCAAAATTACATCTTAAGATTTACTCTCTTAATTCATTCTTGCCTTGTGACATTAATTAAATGACGCAAAAGGTAGCATCGTAGCACCTGTAGATTTAACGTACTGCCAACAATTCGTGTGTAATTTTGCTATTACCTAAGAGTGGAGAGCATTTTGCGTATAAACAGAGGAAACCTCAGTGATGCAAGTTGTTTACTAAACACTGATTTAGAAGTAAACGAGGTCCCATGACGAATGAATTCCACATACCAACAGTTCCTCATCAAATTTACTTAGAAATTGTACAAAGAATTGTACAATGTCCACTCATTCTAACACTACCACCTATCGTAGTTGCTAACGTCATGCTTGTCAAAAGTTGGAATAGCTTATCAATTGTCAACAGTTATTTTTACAAGAAAGTTCAAATTTTTCTAATTGAATCCGCCCTACCACCGACAGCTACTCTAAAATTAAAAAAGAAATTGGCAAATGCTAGCCGTTTCCCCGCCACTTTGGAAAAAGTAACTGTTTGGAACTGATGGCTTTCCTGTGTGGGTACTTTGTACAGTGTCAGGGCAGCCAAATCATAATTTTGCTGAGCTTTTGTAGTGATTTTACCCATACAGGTCTAAAGTTATCGAATACTATGCAAATTGTTCTAGTCTGCCACAGATGGAAGGAATAAAGGAGAAAGGGAAAGGATGTGGCAGTGAAATCCGACTACTTAATCAGGAATCACAAAGCGCTGTCTTAACCTGTTCGTCTTAATTTCTTTTTGTTTTAAGAGTAAATGACAAATTGCAATTCTTGTGCAATGCCTTTGATGCAGTTAATTAGTCAGTCAACCTTCTGGCATTATCAGTAGTAATGTCCATCACAAGTACTCCTGGAGGGAGGATGTGAGAAAGGGAGGGTCAGGCTGTTTAACGAACTTGAGAAGTTTGCTGATATTGCAAAGTGAGACTTAATTTCCCTTCTTTGATGATTGGCAATTGCTATAATCTCTCATTGTGAGTTGCTTAGTTCTGGTGAAGCTTGCTTATGGAAGGGCGGAAAGCATGATGCATGAATCTGTAATAACTGGACACTTCGGACCATAAATTACATGTAAAACTACTTAATTTGCCACTTTTAGGAAAATCAGCACCAAGGACGAATTGTGTCTGCTCTACCGCATCAAAAATGGAGCATCGTCTGAAGGTAGATTTATTTTGTCTTGTGGCTTGAAGGAAGGATTACAACTAAGCTCCTAGGATCAAGCTGACGAATGTTTTTCATCCGCCAGGGTCACAGCATCTATGCAAAGGGAAGAAAATTTAAAGACAAATCACACGCGTAAGCTAAAAACGTCAAGGAAAAAGGAATGATTAAATCAAATTGTTAAGTTTCATCTTTCAAGCATTAAGGCGCATGCTGCATCTCTTGTACTTCAGAAATGCTTACAAGTTAGCAAATAGCTACGTTACTATTTGAGCATATGTATCCAATGTTGTGTGTTCTCACTCCAACGACTTTGCCTACTTCTGTTAGTTGCAAATAAGCAGATTGGTTGGTCATTCGATAGATAAGAAGATAGGCGAACATCGAGTACTTGTTTTCACGCACCTTAAGCATACCTTCTTCCACACCAGGAAATACGAAAACTGAACAGGAAAATTAGTAAAGATGAACACTGACGGTATTGAAGGAATCCGAGAAAATGTCAGGCTTATTGTTGGTTTTGATGATCCTGCAATCACTCTAGACCACAAAATCTGCAATTATAACTACGGATGTTTACAATAGAAAGTAGTTGGCAACCTCTGAGCCATCGGCTTCTTTCACTTGCTCATTAGTGTCAGTTCGAGATAATGGCACCAGGCCATCTTGCAGCATCGAGGTTTCGGTACTATCTTTATCCATTTTAGCTGCGTTTATTTGTCCAAGATACTCGTAAAACTTGAATTAAACCTCTGCAAGCAGTCGCTTAATCATTCTATTATAATTGTAACCACTGTAGACCATAGTTTCGCCGATCATTATCAAGAGTCTCGCTTTCCTTCCTGTGGTTTTGTTTGTTTAGCCACGAAGTACTGTACTGAGGCCAGTGGATTGTTTATCTCATGCAAATGAGGCCTCTGTGGGCTGTAAGTGAACACCTGGCCACACACCTAACTAATCCCCATTCGCGTCCAGGCTTCAGCGCAATTGTACCGAAGGCGAGGTTTTGTGGTCTTTCCCACTAATTTGCTTCCTTTTTGCACTTGGTAGATTGGTGAGTGCCTTAGCTTCTTTGCTGGCCTATTGTCTATTTGCTGGTGACGTAAATAAACAAGTATTTTGCTGGGCTAATCACAAGTAAAGTGCTGTGAAAGTTAAAGACCGAATGGTTAAAACGTAAAACGCTAATTTAACAAGGGATCATTTTAGTTGCTATTTCACCCGCACCAACCACTTCTATGCATACACAACAATTTCCTTGTCTTTACCTATTTATCTTCCTCATATGCAGTGATGTCAGACTAACAGACAGATATTCATTTCTTTTTCAGAAGTAATTTGCCAAAGCATCGTGCGGCCCCAATGGGAAGGCTAAAAATTTCAATTTGCGTGGTATGACTCGTTGGTCACCTCGTGATTCAGCTCAAACCACAAGTTCTTGCTCTGATTAACGCCTAAAAAAATGCACTGTTGTATGACGGGTCACAAGTTCCCACTTTTTAGCCATTTTTTTGAGTTAATAGATTTTTTTGCATCCCAATGTTGAGAACTGTCATTTGCAACAATGTCCGGTAATGGGGAGAACGTAAAATTGATAAACGCATTCACTGACGGGTACTCGATGCCATTTATTTTCTTTAAGAAGTAATGGATGACCAGTGCTTTAGAACAGAAATTCATCAGATTCTGTGTCAACTTGTCTATGCAATAACGACACTTCTAGGAGTCCCGTAGACCGAGTTAAAAGCAACTCAACCTTAAATTTAAAGTTATTGTTACACAGAGGTGCACAAAATGTAAAGCTGGTGGCAAACTTTTGCCTTAAATGGATTATCAGTGGTGTTGCATGAGTGTTTGTGATTAGGTGGCCTCAGGTTTTTGTGTTGTGAAACACTATCATAGCGGTTACATGAAACCCTCTTTGAAGAATTGATACATTTAGACTGCACTGCTTAGAACCCCACAATGGCATGTTTCAAAACTTTGCGCACTATGAACGAAGTTTTTACAAAACGGACTGTAAAACTCTCAGTCGATAGTGATGTTGTGGATTGGCTGTTCTTTTATCAACTTATTTGGAGTTAAATTAAGAGCCCCTAGATTGAATAGGAGCCAACTGCATCGTGTCGTCTCAGTCGAGACCATTGAAACAACTTCAAGTGAGTTCAAGTCTTGATGCTTAAGCAGCTTAAACATTGAATCCCCTATGGCTCTAACACAGACTGCATCACGAAGCGCCTCTGAATCTGATTCGACCGTCTCGAAGATGCATTATTGTACCTAATTCTAGGGCAGTAATTCGTGTCAGAATATAATTGCTATTTCTAAGCTAGGATCTTAAAATAGCCAACGTCCTGTACACTTTTAATGGGTTTTAAGTCTGTCTACTAATGTCTGGTTTGTCAAATGTTTAAGACATTCTTGCTTCATTCTGCAGTTAGTCCGATAATGGGTTTAGATTTTGGTTAAAAGCCAATTCAAGTATATAGGATCGCCATGACTGCACACTCCTAAGCCTCATGAGGTTCCCTTCAAACTGCTTCGAGCTTATTATTTCAGAGCTAAAGCAGAGGGATGCCCCAAGGACCAGTCAATAAGGTTAAACTGAAAAATGGTACCACCTTCCATCAGATTACTCAACCAAACAAATTTTAATGAAATTTGCAACTTGTATTTAAGGTCTTTTTTATGTCATAATAGGAGACAAGTTTCTGACCTTGTTTTAAGCTCTAAGATGTAGAATCAAACAGATTACCAGACGTATGATGACGTAGCTTCGAACAAACTAACCGATTGTCCCTAACCTGTCATGTACAGCTCTAAGTTGCCTCAAGCACAAGTATTATTTGAAGTTTCAAAGACGAAAATTTAGTGGCCGTGTTTCGTGGAGAGGATTTGTCCCATGACTGACACCATGTCGCATGACAAAAGGGCTTGCATGCCAGAAAATCGATATTCGGTACACTATCCTCAGGTACGAAGGGGGAATTGACAACAAAGATTAATGTCAATCATGTGTTCTACAAGGTAATGCAACATCGTCAGGCATGCATGAATAAAATGCATTGCTGGATGTGGAACCGGATTAAGCCCTTGGGGGTTCATCATTACTTTAACCCAATTGTAGAAGTCCTTTTGAGGGACATTTTGTGATACCAAGTGTAGTGCTGCTCCAGCCTTGGAAACGGAAAGGGTTGGATTCATTAACCCGTTAACCTCAAAAGTGCCACCTTTATAAGATTTAATTTACCCCTTTAAGGAACAAGAAATTAAACTTAAGATGGAGGCTTTTATGAAAATATCCAAAAGTTAAATGCAGTCAGTACCAAAGCCTTGGCTTTCATCCATCATTGGAATAAGACAATTAACCACAAACGAGTCGGCAGATCACAGAATACTTTAGGAGCCTAATGCATTCATGCACCCGTGGCACAATACCCCTCCAAACATTTAGAAGCAATTTTCCTCTTCCGCTGACCAGTTAGCAATAGAAGAGAAAATTTGCTTAGTATTATTAACAAAAGCTATGCAGCAACCCTATCCCTTTGGAACTTGCCTTCAATGTATAGTTGCTGCAAGGACTGTTACTGAAGTGGGACTTTGTTTTTTGTTCTCTTTTATTCAAATTGCAAACAGTTGCCAGTTTGAAAAGTTCCCACTTCTCTGGCGAAATCATTCAGGACCGATCTCATGAACGCTACACTTGCTGATTCACCCTCCAAATCCCCAGTATATGCTTGAACCTGACCCATCTAAAGTGTCAAATCCAAGCCTTCAGCAAATGGCCAAATTGTTATTCACTTCGCTGTTTCAATTTTGACAGATGTCAAAGCGTAGGGACACTGAAGGTACTGCATCATACATTCTCTTTTAACCAATCACAAATTGGCGAATTCTTGGGGAATTTGTTGGAAAGAAACTGTGTGCATTTCTCTAAAAAGGCACTTTCTTGCATTCTTTCAATTTAGTTTGAATCAATTCTGTCCACTCCAAATGGGATCCTTGAAGTGATGGTATTTGCGTTGCATCTACGTAGAGGTGAATTTAATGAGGCCATTGTAGTGCAATTAATATTGCTTTCAAAGGCAAAATTTCTTTACATTTTCTCCTCACTCATTTACGACAGTTGGATGGTAATCGTCCATCCATCATTGGAGGTCCAATTAAAAGAAGATCTTTAAAGTTTGTTACTAATGCCTTAAACGATCTCACCAATTAGGCCAGTTTTTCATTTTTTTTTTAATCTAGCCATGCATTCGCCATCATCTGGTACAAATGAGAATTTTCAGAACAGTGCTACAAGTCTTTAAAGTAGTTCTGTTTTGCCGGAAGCCTTTGCCAATAATGAGGAGCCAACGAGAACTTAATTATGTAATATTTTAAACTCTCAGTAAGCTATATCAAAATAAAATCGTCTAAGTGGAAAGTCTTGACTTACGGTTCCTTGTAACTATGGCACCTCACATCTCATTTTCATCCTCCACGTCCTAAATGGGCCTTTCGAGAATTCACTTAAGCGAGAGGCAGGGAAGGTGGTTACGATGTGGACATGATGTGCATGGAAGAGGACTATTTGTTGGTATCCATGCCCTTAGGGAAGCCTGCATGGATAAAATACGACTCTTGGAGCGATGATAATATCATGACAGGTGGATGGATGGGACGATTACCTCAAAACCACACAATTCACGACACTTGTATGACTCAGCAATGCAATATTGTCAAGTGTCACTGCTCTCGCTTTGTGTGGCAATACCATTTTTGTCTAAAACACAATCACTGACACTGTTGCCACAATGGAGAAGGCATTTTGGTATCTGCAATAAGCTTGACTGCCAACCCACAAGTATCACCAGGTCTAGCCAAATCCGATTTTCGCAGGCTAAGTTGAAAACTCTGGTCGTCGCCGCGTTGCCTGGTGCATGATGATTTGCTGAACCCAGGCACAATATTTGTTGCGAAGGGGTGAAATTGAAGATTGGGCAGTAAATAAGACTACCTTATTAAAAAGCCGAAGTTTTTTAGGTACCGGTCATCTATAAAGAAGGTTTGGAATTGTGTAAACAACGTAGGCAGAAGTTAACAATGAAGAAGTAGGTGTGAATGGATAAAATTCATGAATGAGAATTCTACTCTGGCAGTCAACCGCTATTGTAAACACGCTTATTTCCTTTGAGGATTCTAATTTTAAGAGTTTCTGGACCCTTCTCCGTGAGCCCTCTTAGTTGCAACTTATGTAAAAGGGAAACGCCTTAACATGATCCGAAATTCACTTTATCTTCACCTTTTAATTCCTTTTGATAAGGTGAACAAGAGAAATCAAATGAGTGTAGAGAATCACGTTGATCAACCAAAAAGTACCACCTATCAGTTAGGCAAGTGAATAGACAGTGCTAATGGGCTGCTTGTTTAATTAAATCTCTGTGGTTTCTGTTTCCTTTTTCCTTCACTATGGCAGAGCTTTTTTTGTGTGCAGGGCTGACTTGGGAGGCTTGAAAACAATGGAACAGCCAAACAAAAGGGAAGAGGGAGGTCATTCTTAGGAGGTTTGAGAAGAGGAGTATTTCTTAATTTGCCTCAGTTGTCACTGCTAGGCGAAATTTCTAGGATTTTAAGAGTGGTATGGGCTATGCCTCCTTTGTGTTTAGAGTCGCAATAAAAGTAAGCACCCAAGTTTAAGCTCTCCAAAACACCATAAAAGTAGCATAAACAGGAGTGTGACAGGTGTAGAGCACTTTATATTTACGTTAAGGATAAAATCATGGGATCGAAAATGTCGTTCTAATCAAAATTGAAATAAAAAGTAAAACAAAGTTATTTGCTTGTTGGAGAAGTTGCACAATCCGCATTTATTTGTCACCAAATTTAAGCATAAATGGATGAGCTATGACAGATTGAACAACAGCAATTTTCACCAAACTGAACTACCAACTTATCACTGGGATTTCATTACTGACAAACGCTTTTCTCAAACATCGAAGTCGCTAACACAGGAGCTGAACGGGTGTACAGTTCGCCCAAATTCCCATCACTAATCACAAATGCTTAGTGCTGTTTTTACTCGTGGGAGAAAAGGTGGCGATAGCAGTGGCGAAGGGTCTCCCAGATCCTCTCCTTATGCGTTAGGCTTCCTCTCCATTCCCGCTCCCTTCCCCTGGACTCTGTTTACACACCATTACCAACTAAGAGAATGATTTATGCCTGCAAACACAATACGCCCAGAGGCAGTTCCACTTAGACATGTGATTTTTAATTCCTTTTCATGAGTATTTGACATGAGATCTGTCTTAAAAAAATTTATGATGCGATCGTAGCAGAATGAGATTTTTGTTTGGTCTGCGCACTCCTGCCTTCCCAGCTTCTCGTAGTTCAACTTTGACAAGTCCACGTTTTTCCATTTATTTTAAAATTTGATCATAAAGGTAACTACAAAATTGTTTTATTGAAATGGCGGTCAGAATGGAACCCTGAAGGTCGACAGACCTTATGCAACTTACGAGGTGTTTCGCCGTGTTTTCGATGGGATGAAGTGATTCCTCACCGACTTTACGATGTACTGAACTAAAAAACGGCCATTTGTATGAAACTCTGTCCAACCAGTTGCCCTATTTAAACTATTTTTAGTCCTTATCATCAAGTTGGGTGATGCGTCTATCAATAGCTAGTATAATTGCATCCAGAAATGTATGCATTCCATCAACCCGAGTTCCTGGCGCAGTGATAAAACTGCACTAGTGTAACTGCTCACAAGAAATTTTAAGTAAAACGAAATTCCAAATTGCCAGAAAACTTTGTATGGATGTTACTAATCATCATGGGAGCAAAGTTTTAAGTAAGAGTTTCTGAGACTCCGGACAGTCCTTCCGAAGAAGTGGAGAGAAGCTCAACCAAAGCACGGTCGTCACAGTACAGTTGCGACAGAAGCCGAATGCAGGTTCGAGTGTGATTAAATTCCTCACCTCTAACAACGTTACAGGACTTTATGCATGTCTAGACCTTTCTTTTTGGCAGTTTTGTACTACTCGAGTGGACACTGAAGTGGGGTGCTGTATAGCATGAAGCGGGTGTGGAAGGGCTCTCCGGGAACAAATTTGTGCGCTAAGACAGAGTTAAAATAGAAAAGTCTGTTTATCGCATCCTTTTGTAAGGCACCACTAGGGTGGATAATAAATAAAAACTTAAAATGCGATAAGTGGAAGCGAATGTAATGAAACACCGGTCCACACGTAATAAGATCTTTAGAATGGGCTTTTCTTGGTGTTCAAACCACTAATTTTGACGGCTTTGGAAGGTGAGTTATTGCCATCTTCACTCATATTTAATTCTTATTTTAAGCAAAAATGAAGCATTTATGCTTCCTCTTCAATGGAAGGCTTAGCTACCTCTTCTCAAGATCGCCAAAATCGTCGGCTTGTAGTCGTGAAGAGGCAAGTGGATTTAAGTGAGTGTTGATGCTGTTTCCGCATTCCCATTTGTCGTGGAGACGCGAACCTATCACTCCTTTGATTGAGACGGTGCAGATTGGAGTTACGATCTTCGAGCACTGAACAACATTAGCCTTCAATTTTGCCTAAATGTGCATAACTTCTCTTTCTCCTTATCCCCCGCTTCCTGCCTGTCCAAACTGTCATTAAAAAGTGTTTATAAGCTTTGTGCTATGCATGTGTAGTGATTACTAGGTGTGCACGAAGCAGGAAATGGGCAATTGGTGGATTTGTTGTTGAATGAATGCTTCGCTTCACTGTCGCAAATTACTCTGGCATACAAACATCTTCCGACAAAGAATGTTGTCGAGTGGACCATTTCAACGGACTAATGCTTTTGCTCACGCATGCAACGGAGAGACTTGCTAAGTTCTCGAAGACTGAAGGTTTGATTGTGACAATTTAACCAAT
>UYWX01020411.1:0-66651 GCA_900622495.1 Hydatigera taeniaeformis | reverse complement strand
CGATCATACTTGGAGTTAATTCTGAACATTCCGCAAGATTTGAGTAAACAGGAAGTTAAAATGGGTCGGATAAGTTCTAATCCATTTGCAATCTAGCGCATTCTCATTTTTGACGTCCTGACCGCCAACTGAAACTGTTTTCGTGATTGCGTGTCTTCCAATTAAAATCAGAAGTTGTTGCTCTCGCCATTACGATCAAAGACTGAATGTTTTATTAAAGGTCAGGAACATTTACAAAATGTTGCTTTTTCTCTGCCGCGAAGATGCAATACACTTTTTGGTCAACATAAGTCCCTTCCCTGAGTTCTGGATAACCTACTTTAGAACAACGATTATTTTGTGGAAATTAGTTCGTGTAAATGCATCCAGAAGTGGCTACTGTTTGTGAAAAAAGTGCAAGATTCGCATAGAGAGACCAATTTGTCATTAGGGAAGCTGCTTTAATGTCTTGATCCACTTGATAAAGTGACTTTCTGCCCACGTCTACGGTGAGTAGGAGAGGAAAATACAACTAAATCTTCATTCACTTCCTTATGGCTTAGTAAAGCCCAAAGTCTTTATTCGCCGTACATGTGGCATCAGTAGGAGAACTGCATCCACAGAGTTGTTGTCATTCATTGCCATCAAATCAAAATGGTCCTGGAAAAAGGCTTCGAATGCAGACAATTAAAGTGGTGTTAATGGCATCTTCTAGTGGCAAATCTCCCCCTTAAATTTAACCCATTAACTATCAAAATGAAAAATCATGATAGCTCACTAATGAGGTATCTCTGCCTCTATGTTGCTTTTGGACAACGGTTGCCATGACGAGTGATTGGTGCAGAGAAAATCTTTATTTGAACAGCTCCTGTTTACTCTAACTCTGACTCCCAAACGTAGGACATCTTTGAGGTTAAAGGAAGGGGAATTATTCATGGAGAGGGCTACAGATGCCTTTGGAAGGAAAATGGTTGCGCAACGGATAGGTGATTTATGCTTCCTACTTCACTGACACCATTTTCGGCCATTCTTCAGTGTTAAATTCAGGCTTGGCCATAGGACTTCAAGGAATTTGGTGCAGCTGGATTGTCCTCCCTAAAGCTGTCCACTTGCCTACTTTTGCCAATCTAGCTCTTTTTTCGTTCGTAAAGAAGCCACTGGAAAGCTGTGTGCACGGCGATCAGGCCACTGCTGATATTGTTAGTCACCTGTCAAAAGTGATCACCTGACAGCAGTAGACGTTTGCTGACTTAAGGTAAGTCCGCTTTACAGCCCCGTTTTACTGCTGTTTTGAGGATGCAGATATGTGGGGCGACAACTAAATGACTGACACATTTGGCGCAACTCCTACGCTCGTACCCGCATTTCGAATTTGTATCAGCACAAATGAAGGTCTTTGAGACCCGAAGCTATCAGCCAAGGTGAAGGTGATCCATTTCTTTAGGAATCTTTCTGTCAAGACTACTATGGCCCTGCAAATTGTACATCTTTAGTTCTTTTAATGGTTGGAATCTTACTGACAACGATTCTTAAGTTCCCAATTCCTATTAAAAATGGGAAGTCCTTTCTTTACTTTTCTTTTTTACTTACTGCTCGAGTATTTCAACTATCCAAGGTTCACCATTCTAACTGCATTTCGCCTACGTCACTAGCTGGGGTCTTTTCCAAAACATTCCTATATGAAGCAACGTTCAACTTTTAAATTGTTTTTTGGCAGTAATGAGAAGCCAGAACTTTGGATTGCAGCATTTCGCCATTCTGAGGCCCATTCGCTACTTAGTGAACCTGACAACACTGACACTAAAACCCAAGCAACAACCAATGATTCGTTAATTTCTCTCAGCGCCATTGCAGCTGCGTAAGTTGCTGTGGTGGGTATGTGATGAATAATGGCAGCTCGCCACGTCGATGTTGACAATCACACTGCGTGACTGTGTGAGAGATAATTTGTGGGCATTCTAAAATGAATGGCACCAAGGGCAACAACGAGGGGTACACATATGCGCTTATGCATATGCAAATGATTGCGTCACTTGGAGGTCAGGTCGCATTAACTCTGGTGTCTGTTTGCTACGTTACTTGGTGCCCCCACAGTGGTAACAATTAACCTGTGTAAATTTACTCCTCTTGAGTTACTTATGAATGAGCTCTGTAGCATGAAATTCTTTGATTTTTTGTTATTAACTCTACTTCATTCAAATATAGTGGTGGGCCATTAGTTGTCGAGTGTAGACCCTTTTACAGTCCTTTAAGAGCACCGCCAATCTGCTCCTCGTCACTATATCTTCCAGGAAATCAAAAACGATAGGAACATGCGATTCCACCACGCTAGAAACAGTACGTATAGAAGAACAGTAAATCCAGTAGCACGGTCTGGATGAGTGGAGACTCCCAGCTACTGGAGAGGCAGAAATGACAATATCCGGGTGGTCAACAATAGGCATTTTTGAAGGTTGGGTTGCATTGTACCGCCAGCGTAGTTCAAATCTCACCTTATTTCAGGCAAACTTTGTCCTTAAAGCAGCAACGATGAAAGAGGACATTGCAACCTTATTTTGTGGTCATTTGAAGCAACCCAGTAAGTTGTCAGATTAGCAATAAAAGTAATCATTAACATGACTAGGCTTGTCAAACTAAAATTGTCGTTTCCCCTACGCATCCTTCCATCTCAATTGCAAGGAGTTGTTGCAGCTCTCAAATTTCCGCAATAAATCGTCTCGAACTCATTTACTAACACTGTTATAGTTAATTAGAAACTTTTTGTTTTCAGTTTTTAAATATTAATTCCTGCTTCATAGGTGGTCCTTTTTTAAAGCTTGATAGTGAAACGTTTGGTAAGAGGTAACGCCCTTCCGCAGTTTCAGTCATTTTTAATTGGTGTCTTTCTGTCATGACAAATTTATGGCATACCTTTTCTTCAAAAAGATTTCATTTTTCTATTTTTTTAGGGGTGAGAATGTTAATTTCGTTGTGACACCTTCCTTTTAGCTGCAGAAAAGAGTGGAGAAAAGCCGTGACAAATGACCGGCACCAGAAGTGACAGTTGAAGGGATGCATAAGGCAAATGTACGCAGATGAAAACGCGTTTTCTACAATAAGACGATACAGTGTGTGCGGGGTTTTTTGTCAATCCTCCTAAAAGAATGCTTTTTATCGCACAATCACGGCAACTTTTTTTCAGTCGGACGTCTTTGTCTCAGATGTGTTTGAGACCGCAAAAGACTTACCTTTTAGATGAGAGATAGAATTTTGTCTGACGACAATGCACTCAATTCTACCTGTTTTAAGTAAATAAAAGAATTGTGTGTTTAAAAGTGGCGTTCCAAGTATTAACGCTTCATTCTATTTGATCATCACATCAAGGAAAGCTTGAGTGGAATACGTTCCGTCGAAATATTCACAGCAAACACTTAGTCCTTCCTTTAGTCATTCTACAGCCCACTTCTTAACTCCCACCGGATGGTTTTGGCATCACCTTCTGACAGCCGAAAAAGTGGTAGCACCACCCCTTTGCGCATTTTGACAGCCACTTGTGACTGTCGCATTGTTGTGCAATCACCCTGCCACATGCGAACTTGTGATGGAGCAATTTTGACGTTAATTGCACGCCTGTCCATGCGGATCGTTCGGGTCTACCATTCACCATGTTTCGCCCTGGCGGCAATGGCTCTGTGCTTCTTTGATAACGACGATTGTAAAGACCATTTATTGTGGCTGATTTTTGGTAAAAGAGTTAAAGCACCCCAAAGGAGTTGAGCACATGATGTGGTCAGAACACCATTGTGCTCCATCACATTGATTGTTTTGCAGCAGATGACCTCACCATTAGGGTGAACTATCGAAAATTGCACTATTAGAGGTCAACTTTGCATTGTTTTTTTAATTATTTTCTTCTCTTTAAAGGAACTCTCGTAAAAGTGAAGCATTTGCGTGTTTGTTTTAATTACCTCTTGTGATTTTACATGACTGGATTTACAACGCCTCCAAATTAAAGGATACTTAGTGAATCATTAGATTTAATTGTTTGCACTGAAATGGAAGTAAATTTTAGATCTGGATATTACATTATCGTAAACGTCATTTCCATCATCTCAATTTCAACTTGTGGTCGTTCACTGGACATCTCGATTGGGCCAACAAACAATGACTGCTATTTCGAATTGCCAGTTTATGGCACATTGCTCCCTTCCAGGAAGAATGAGGCTTTCGTATTTTGGAGACTGACAATGCAAATATCTTAACTTACGAGGTGCTGTTACAGTAGTCATTTTGAATGTTTCTTCAATTTCCTTGACCTTATCACAGATTTACTTTCATCAGCCAATCATATCCAAATGTCCTAGTATTTTTTTTACAAAAATCGTCAATATCAAAGCGTAGGACGGGGGACAAGTCTGGCTCAACGTTTCCCACTGTCAGATGCATTTCCTGTCGTGGACCATTGACACTGCTGCTGACTAAATGCCGCTTCCTTGTCGGGAATAGGGTGGGAAAGAGGAGGGTGAGAGAGTGAAAGGAGAAAGGGTGGATTGGCGGGTCCTCCTCCTTCCCCACACTCCTGCTTTATCATCACAGCATTGCAAGGGTTTTGTGAACTTCTACAGCTGACGGTTCATTCAGACCCAACAATCTCTGCATCAGACGGAATTGATCTTTATGTTTCGGGAGTCGTTAAATTGCTAAAGAAAAGGGAATCTCAGTGCCAAATCAACCGTCACAGCCCAAATCTTGTGATCCTTTTGGCGGATTTGGTAAAGTCATTTGTCAAAAGCACCGCGAGAATACGTCACACTTAAGTGACAATGCTAAGCACTGGCCTGTTAATCTCCAAGGCCCTAATAAGACCTAAAAGTAGGAATGGAGGCCTTTTATAAGCACGGCAAAAAGAGAAATGAAAAATGGTTCGGCAAGAAACATGATGATAAATGGATAAATTCAAACTTTACAAGATTTTACAAATGATTACACTAATGTGGTAAAATAAAAGGCTTTCCACACTTCTACCTGCACTTTTGGGAAGTAAATGTAAAGCCAGAGTATTGCAAATAGTACTAGTTAAATAACCAGCTTAATAGGTAGGTGATAAGGTAGCAATTATTGATACTCTGCCTTTGTTTGTGCTCTCTTAACCTTGCTAACCCACCCCCAAAGTATTACAGATTTTGCATATTTTTTGTCTATTCTTAATTTTTCCTTTTGCTTGAAGGCAAAAAAAACAGGAGTCTTGCCTCACCCACTTCTTTCCTTTAGTTGGGCCGTTTCTGTCACGTGATAGAGGAGAGTAAGGAAATGAGTTGTCCCTCAGGTCTCAGAGGGGCGTTAATTTTAGAGTTCATTAGCCTCCATTCCTCACTCGCCCATCCCAGTTGGGCTATTCCAAGTCTGGCATCGCGAGTGCCCGTCTGGATCCAAGCTATTATTCACTTCAGCGAATGGATAACTTCTTTGGCCTTACAAATTCAAGATTTGACAACAATATTTAAAAGGCTTTGCTGAAAGTATAGCCCATTCGTAACAGTATCGTCACACATGATGATGCCACCGAAGCCTCAAAACAAAACTGCAGTTAAACTAGCTTCACTTCTTGGCATATGCACAAGGCTTAACTTTTTTTTTACAAGGGTGGCAAGGAGATAGCTGAGTGTTGCATTAGTTCATACATTGTGATGCGATAACGCCTTTGAGCTACGAATAACGCATTCGGCACTTGGAGCACAATTTGTTTTTACTTTCTTGTAAAATTTATTCTCTTCTCCCTCAATGCAACTTGAATTGTCAATACTACAGCAAGCAAAAGAGGACACTTTTTTGGGTTTTTTGAAGGTGACTAAACCTTTGCAGTGTAATCATCAACATATTCTTTTTTTAACTTCGATCTTCGTTGTAGCCTTGCAGCCTCTACCACCTGTCCAATGAGAGTGCTGAAGAAGGTATTCTTTTAGGCTGAAATGTTAGGTTCAGGAAGGGCTGTGCGACTAGCAGCATAGGCGGACCGATAAAACAAATACTCCTCCGTATTAATACTTTAACAAAAGCAATATATGACTAGTGGAACCACCCTTGATGAAACGGTTACTGAATGTCTCATGAACTTCTCCTGCAGAAGCTACGGAACTACCAACTGGAGCTGTAAAGAAGTGGTGCCTGTTTCTATTTAGGTCCAGGCGATACAGTCCTCTGGTAATGCCGGAAGAAATCCAGAACCTTTTAGCTTTAACTAGCCAGCCTCGTCGCGTCTTCAAGCATAACTGCAACTCATAAGGATGCAAAGTGTAGTGTATTTGAGTAGTATACATCCGTTGAATTAAGGCAAAGTAATTCCGGCTGTATAAAGGTTTATATTGACTTTATTATGAACGATAAGCTAAAAGAAAGAGCTCTTTCTCAATGAAGGACAAGTACGGTATAATTACGGCTCCAGCTGGTTCTTTTAGTGACACTAATTTTGCCCTTCTGTCTTATCAGATGAAACCCTACCATTGGGAACAAAATAGAGAAGTCAGAGGCACCATCCTTTTCACTACTGCTCCTAAGCGCATCCCCTTTTGCAACTACATTCTGAACTATGCTTGCGATTCTGTTGTTGTAATGCCATCCTAGAAGGGGGAGAGGACTCACCAAATGGTACGCTCCCAACCCCTTCCATTAGAGTTTAAAGGCTTCTTTCTTACCTGCCTTCGAGGCTAAAGGCATAAAGCAATCTCAATCGTGCAGAACTGTGCAGTCCGATAACCGGCTTATTCACAAAGCATGGAAATTGGGAGTTGGTCAAGTGTTTCCAAAAGCATTTTGGGTTTCTGGTGATGTTTTACCTTACTGTTGCACAAATAGGCTTTTTTTTAAATATTTGTTAGTATTTTTTGCTATACTCAAAGGGGAATTGGGCTTTGATAAGCAGTGACGAATTCAAGTCCAAGTTGGTAGAAATACAGTCTCATTGCATATTGTCTGTTGGCCCATGTGGGTGGTTATTGCTGCTGCTACTGCCAAGTGCTGTTGATTAGAATTGAGAAGAAACTTCAGATTCGGTCTTGAAACTGCTCAGGACGCGATGGTGTTACTCAGTCAGGTTAGAATTATACTTATTAGGCTTCACCACAGTTCGCTGGAATGGAAAGCTTTCAGAAGTGGCAGAGTGCAGATCAAGTAGAGCGCTTTTAAGAAGGCATGGGGCTACGAGATTCTCAAGACTTTCAATCAGTCAGACTGATCAAGGGCCATATCAAAATTTTTTTACCCTTTAAAATCAAAATTATGAATCAAACAACCTTCCGGCTATTTCTTCCCTATTTCTGACTGCTAAAAATGTCCAACAAATTGATGTTGAGAGGAGTAACTTGCTCATTAATAGTTTGTACTAAGGATTGCCTAGAAGGAAGCAGTAAGTTGGTTCGAACGAATGAGATGGACATTCAACGATTTATGTATAAATAAATTACGTAACTTTACACTCAAGGACTGGGAAACCCATCTGATTGTTACTTACCACCCACTCGAATAAATGACGCGAATGGGTGGCGGATAGATAAAAGGATGGATACATTGTTGCGAGTTTGATAGGCCTTAGAAGTCTTTGCACGAAGCTTTCTTTTGCGTCTCTCAGACGCAAACCCTAGTGGTCATTTTTTATTGAGGTTAACATCCCACTTTACCTCACTCAGCTTATCCTGGCCGAATCATCGTAATGAAACGACGGAGACCAGATGCCTCTCCTCTCACTTCAAGTCACCTTTCAATGTCAGCCCATATTCTTTAGAGTATTTACTTTCCTACAAATGTCATTGAGTGGTAGTAGCGGCAAAGTCTACGTCTTGGATTTTCAGACATATTTATGGTACATTACACCTCCATTGACCATGATTCTCAGATGTTTACGTTTAGTTGAAGCTTAAATCCTTCTAAATCCACTTCTGGAACAAGAAGGTGCAGTCAGAATGGCATATCGCCCGCCTAGTGCAGTTTACTAAGGCCTACTTGCTTTGGATCAACGTCGATACATTTAGCATGCACCAATGATGGGCTTGGCTTAATTGTTGCAGCCAGTCTTCATTTGGTGATCCCATTCAGGCCTTACAATGTCGAGCACTATCCCCACCTACAACTTCCAGTCGGATATGGGCGATTTAGTGCCGAGCTCGAATTGAGGATGTCAACTGGACGAATTTCAGCAATCTCACCATTCCATGTAGTCATGTTTCTCTCAGTACTACTCCTTTTTGCTGTCGCAATGGCAGTCGCAGCCGCAGTTGCGGTCACCATGCCATTTTCGGCATTCACTACTGAGTCACATCACTCACGTAGTGCATAGTTAATGGGAAGAAGGATGGAGAACAACACACTTGTCAATGTTTGCTCTTCGGTTTGACCTACTTAAGTCGGTTAGAGCAAAGCCCCGAAGCGGTGTCTTTGCTCTGACCCAATGCGCTTATGGCCCCATCATACTCATAGTACAAAGTTAGTTGCTTTAGCGGCTTAAACCAGGCGATGCTTCTCCGAATAACAATGCAATAATTCATACCCTCCATCAGAAGTCAGCCAATGTGTTTCCAATTTAAGGCAAGTTAAGTCACGTTCTAGTATGGCTTGTGATATTACAATAAATAGTTTTTAGGGCCAAATCGCATCTCCTTATTCAGACTGACAGTTATCGTTCAAATCGCAACTGTCATCTGAGTGTCAAGTGAAGTGACGAAATTGGCTGAGGCACTTATGGCTTAACTTCATGGAAATCGCTGCTTCGTAAGCGCAACATTTCTGCAATTAATCGTAAACAGATGAATACTACCTTGAAATTATAATGGTTTTACAATCACAGTGCAATAATTTTATAAGATGTATAATCTTTACCGTTTAAATGCCTGAAAAAGCCTTGAAAGTTACCTCTTTAAAGAAGAAGCTAATTGAACCTAAATCTCCTCCCTGATACAGGAGATTGACGTAGTAGTAGTAGTGTACCTTCAGTGTTCTTTTACTGTTTTTAACATCTATTCCCTGATTTCCCCATCCCGCAGTTTCCGATCAGATCGCAGCTGCAATGCGTTCCTTTGTCCCCGTTTCAAGACTTCCTTCAAATCGTTAATCTCCTATCTAGAGCATTGTAATAAATTTTGATTTCTGTTTACCTCAACAACTAAACTGAGTGTGTTTGGATGCACGTTGCCTCTCTTACCTACGTCTCCATTCATTACAACCACTCCCATTCCTTTGAAAAGGAAGTCACCTTCGGCCTTAGTTTCATATGTGGACGTTTACAAACAAAAAATAGGTCAGCTAATATAGAGCTCAACTCGCTTTCTACTACTACTATCCCCTTGCAAACTTATTTCATTAACTATTGAATAAATTCGTATTCTCTTCATTTAAAACATCAGCAAAATTTTGTGAAGCTTACCAGAATGACTTATCATCCAAAGTCTTTAATGAAGTGCGTACAACAGGGCATTCCTAAAGTACTACATTTATATAACTTCATCCCATGTGTACACACTTAAGTGCGCGAGCAACAGTCAATCGATTTTCGATGCAATTAATCGATTGTGTCTGTATTCGCGATTGGGGGCGTGCCTCGGTGCGGGCATGGCATGCGGGAGAGGATTTGTGCACTTCAACATTGTGGCCTCTATTGTGTACCAATAGGAGTTGACTATCTTTAATCTCAAATTTGGCAAAACAGGTGAATTTAACTGCATTTTCTTAAGTTAAACCCTCCACCTTAGGCCTTAATGTTACTTAACGTCTGTAAATAAAGGCATGCGACTAACACATCCATTCATTACTTAATCGAATTCGATGCCTTACCAAGGCAAAAGGAGGAAATAGAAAGCGTCAAACTAACTCCTCTTTAGCAAATATATAAGCTTGGAATGATGCTTGCCACGCTTTGATTTAAAAAATGGAAGTAATAAACACGATGGAGCGATTGTTTGGTTTTCGCGTTTGCCATAGCTAATTAAAGAATTAGAGGTACAAAACTAACAGATCTATTCTTGCATGGTACTATTACACATTATTAGGGTAATGCTATGATAGTAACATTTAGAAATACATTGTTAAATAATGTCAGCAAATCAGGTCGCAATAGGTAGAAAAGCATCAGCTGTGGGTGTTTAAGGCGACAGAGTGTAACTGAAAGGGTTCCATTTTTTGGCACTTGAATTTCGAGCTCTTCCTTTTTGGCTCTGGTTTCAGTGGGCTCTGATCTCAGCCAAAAAGTGAGCTTAAGTCAAGATTGGAGGAACCTATGAATCTTCTTGACGCAAAAACTTGGGGCGAGCTTAAATGGGCAGCAATTAGTGGGAAGCATTCATTTAATCGAAAAAGAAGGGAGGAGAGCGAATACGACTTTGAGCTTAATGTACTTAAATGGGTTTTTGAATTTAGTTTTAAAACGCTGGAATTACGGAATGCGTTTCTAGCAGAATATCGGCTAGCATAAACCATTGCACAGCACAAGTGCTGCTGAAATGATGAACGAAGAGATAAATATCGTGGTGCCTATAGGGTCCCTATTTTGCCTTCCACGATTAAACCCTTACTATGGTATCATTCAATCTACACCTGCAGTCTTCGAGCCTTTATAGAAGTGACTATTAGCGTCTTCAAAAGTCAACCTGAAAATACAAATGCATGATTCGAAGCTCGAACTACCACTTGTAAAGCCTAAGTGAAGTGGAATCTATCAAATAATCGTCACTTTTTACACTTGCGCCTCCAACCCCCACGCACCAAACATTAAAGGTCTTTGTGTTATCGGTTTTGTTAACTTCGGCACAGTCTATGCGTGTTCCAACTAGTTACGGCACGTTTCATCATTGACGCTCTCCTCCCTCCCCCCGCCATACCCCCTACCCCATAGCCAAACCCCTTCGTGCCACTGACCTTGGTTTAACTGCTACTGCACTCTCAAGGTTACACGCGTATCTCCTGCTTGTGCATGTGTGCTCAAGTTGGGGTGAGTTATTTGAGAGCCAAGGTATGATTCGCAGAGCTCACAAAGATTATTACGAAAACTTCTATTAGGTGTGCGTAAAAAACAGCACCAATGGAACTTCTAGATCGTAAAAATTAACTAACCCAAATTAATCCGATTAGACCGGCTAATACCCTCACTACCATACTCCAGGTATAGTAGTTCAGAGGTTTGGAGCCATGGAGCTAGCTTGATGACTTTTCACGAGGATTAGGAGACTGAGCTTGAGGTTTCCGATGGTATTAAATCATTTATAGTATTATTTCCCTTCTTGCTCTTTTGCTACAGAGATATTATTCCTCTCCCCCAAAGTAACAAACACATTCCAAGGTAAATCTACAGGCGTATGTATCCATCACCACAGATGAACGTCTTTAGGGAGTAGGAATCTCTT
This sequence comes from Hydatigera taeniaeformis, assembly GCA_900622495.1. Classification (NCBI taxonomy): domain Eukaryota; kingdom Metazoa; phylum Platyhelminthes; class Cestoda; order Cyclophyllidea; family Taeniidae; genus Hydatigera; species Hydatigera taeniaeformis. The sequence goes on along the minus strand of UYWX01020411.1, from coordinate 55,309 downwards.
TTTTGGTCTAGGCAGCTGCTAATCACAGGCATGAATAATTGATCCTTTTGGACAATGAGGAAGTAAGGCCATACGTAGGGCGGTGAAACCGACCAATCAATAAAGAAGGTTTTATGACTCCTAAGTGGTGGGAACAAGAATGTACTTACCTCAAGTGGGGCGTCGTAACCAAACCCCAAATGAGCCTAAAGCGTGTTTCAAGTAGGTGGTCCGATTCGGTCATGCTCACGTGACCTTAATTAAATGTGCTTTCTTAGCAAGGAAGGAAAGTAAATTGATGATGAGGGGAGATTTTGGGACCCACCAAATTCTTTCCTTTGTTTGTCTTGGTGACATTCCCATGGCTTCAGCATAACCAAATGGGTTAAGTAAAGAAAATCGATACTTGGAACAACCAATAGAAATTTTCGATAAATATATTTTAAGATCAGGTTCATTCAGAGTGAAAAGTAAAACTGTGCTGTGGTTGAAGCTACTCTGCAATGCTCATCAATAGCTTAGAGGTAGTTTGAAGGTCCAAAAGCTCGGTCTAGCCGTCATGACTTCGAGGTGCTTAGTGAGCTATCAAGATTCTCAGGCCGGTGCAATTAAATTTGTCATCAAAACAACTTCGCTTTACTTGTGTTTAGCATCGACTCCAACTTACGTAGCAGTATTTGTTTGCAAGTGTGTAACTATCACCAAAGTTGGTGATAAGGTTCAGTAGGTGTTTTGTGAAGTTTAGCGTTCCCCATGGTGGTGGATTTGTGTAGCCTATTCGGGATGAGCAAGGGAAATATCCTGCTCTCAGTCCGTGAAGTAAACAGTATATTTACCATAAAATCATTAACAATCAGCCACCATTTAACTATGCTCTTCTGCAAACATGGAGATAGGTGCACCTACTAAATGCCAATGTGACATTGATAGCTAAACTGCCTGTTGTTTAATTTGCCCTCGGGCATATATCTGCCCCTTGCGACTTTTAGGCGTACTATCGAAATTAAGGTAAAACAGTGTTTCTTCCGATCATTCTTGCATCACCATCATAATTCCAACCCCTTCTTACATAGTTGTTCATCAAACGTTCGTTAAAAGTAAAAAAAAACGTTGTTCAAACAAATCACTGTTGTGCAGTTAAAGGAATTGTTTAGTGACGTGTCATGATTAAGTTCCCTTACCAATGTATCCTGTCATGCTTTTAAAGGTGATTCGAGACCCTGACGAACCATAAAAGAGTTCGACGTCATAAGATTTCAATTGATGGTCACTTTCCCTTCCCAAAGTGTCACTACAAGCGGTCAAACGGGGCTCTGGTTATCACCCACCCTTTGGTAGATCGAGGCTACTTTCGAAATATCATGAAACTTCATGTAATTTGCTCCTCCGAAACTGTCTCACTGCGACTGGTTATTGGGTTATTAACTTTGTAAACCGACCTTTGAACCAGCGTGAATGTAGGTCAACTTAAAATTACGAGCTATTCTAGTATTTTTTTGCTCCACACTTCAACCTTAAATATTAATTTAATTCAATGGTTTAAAGACGCCACCATCATGCTCTGAATATGTCCTGAGACGATCCATGCATTCCCAGACCACCCCTTTATAATCGCCTCATACTCGTCTAGCCAAGACGTGGTCTCTAACACGCAAACACGCATTTCTCCCCATCCCCCTCTTCCTCCATTCCCTCAACTTCCCCCACCATTCCTAATCGTGGGGCTTGCGGTATGGAAAGGTTAAGGCGAGGACCAAAAGGGAGAGAGATGGGGGTGTAGGGACGAGACGAGAAGATGCACACGTGGCTAAGGTTGTGACATTGAACACAACACTTCCCCTGATCCCCTTCCTTTCAGAATACAAGTACATCCATGCTTGAATGGACACTGATGGTCGTGATGGTAGTGTTGAAATGAATCCAAGATTTAAATGTCTCAAAAACCCATAGCTTGAATAACGCTTCAATAAAACCCACACATGAGTTAGGACCACCTACGGTAGAATCAACCACTGACCAGCACAGGATTGTCTTCAATCTTTGTACACTATTTCAATGTCTGAGCATTTTACGCTCTCAAACTTTGACCTCCACATTCGTACAATGTTGCCTGCTATCTAGATGAACCGTCTCATGACTAGCTCAGGACACGTACTAGACATTCAGGATGGTAATGGAATACGCTATGCGGTACCGTCGAAATAGAAGAGCCTTTTAGGCTCTTTCGTATGATACAAAGAAAAGGAAATCGAGGTCTTGAATGAGGCTTTAAGCTACCTATAAACTGTAAACAGTTCTTCGAATTTCACTTTCATTAATGATTGGTTTGAAACTTGGGGTCCAATATTTGTAATGGGAAACTTTCAAATGATCTGTTTGGCGAAGTTCCAATACTTCAAGAAGTTTAGTGCAGTCTCGCTTTTATTTACTGGCTCTCTCATCAAACAATCGTTCACACAGGTATTACTAGCATAAAATATTTCTCTCCCGCATCTCCACCCCTGGTTTATACACTGATGCGCTAATTAACCGGCTTGTGGGGAAAAAAGCGGGAATGAGGCAGATGCAGGAGGGTATGCTAGTGTTCTCGTCGTCGAAACGAGATCTATGTCCAGATGTTGGGTAAAAGGGGGAAGGGGGAGGCAAAAGGAGTAAAGGGAGGATAGTGAAAACCCAGATCCTTTTCCTTCTACCCGCCATTCATAATCATGTATGGGTGACTGACTAACTAGCTTAATCTTTAGTTCACCCTCCCATCAGTCCGGTTCTTGGACTGTGATTTTTATTTCAAAAGTTGTAGTACCCTGATCCTATGCTAGTCACCGCAGCAAATCGATTTTATGTGCATGCAGATGGAGTAAGGCCAACGCGATTTTACGATCGTGATACTCCACTGACCCGCACTACCTTCTCCTTCTTCATCCCCCTGCCACTTCCTCGTCAGCTTTGATCGATTGCGCACGTGACGGATGGATGGTAGGGATTATCTCGTGGCACAGGGGTATGACTAACCTCACTTCACATTTAAACCGGTGATACCCTCAAGTCGGTGTGCAAAGTCAACAAAGAGAGTTGGCTCGGTTTTTTGCGTAAATATGCAAAAACAATCTCTCTCACCACAAAGGAAGCCTGAGAGAACAAAGGCAGCTGCTCCATTACTATTCTGACTGGATAGGGCCGTAGTGTGAGGGCCACCAAGATCGATAAGCCATCGCTTAAGTCAGCTGTTTGAGGTGCATTCAGCCACAGTGGGAGGAGGAAAATCGATCCATCTCTACCAATTAGCGTTGTATGGATTTTGTGCCACCTTAAAGGTTTTGGGCTCCGCAAAAGATCTACACTACTGAGGTCATAACAACAATTTCGCTTTCATGCGATTGGTTGGTATTGATGATGGAATGTACTTATCCTGGCAACTGAACGAAAACAACTGCGATCTGATTTTCGCACCAGTACTGTTGCTGTGGCCTTAATTTTATAGACGGGTATCAAATATTTGAAATTTTTTGCTGATTTTAATAAATGGAACTTAAACTGTTCTGATCTCATGTCAAAGAGCAAAACGTCTTTTTCAATTCCATATCATTTACTTTATTTTGTTATAAATGTCATTAACTTAAGGACGTAGAAACGACAGAAATGAAGTTTGCGTAACCATTGAAAACTTGATTACCCTAGTGATCTTGTCTGTCTTTTGTTAAGGGAGGTGATATAAAAAGAATATTTATGCTAATGGGATCATTTAATGAGAAATAAACTGGTTGTAATCGTCTTAAAAGGGTCTTTATATTAAAGCGATCCTTGAATAAAATTTTGCACAATTCCTTCGATCCACGTGATGAATGAAATTTAAAAGGTACTAAGGAGCAGAATGTGGTTAATAGACGGATTAGCAACTAACAGATGCAATCAATTTGTCTAAGGGTTTATCCAAGTTAATCTGTAAGTTACATTCATACACATTCAACCACGCGCAGACTGACAATAATAATGATGGTGGTAGGCGAAGAAACAGTCCAGCGGTTGGCGATGGGGCAGAAGTAGTGAGGATAAGGGAGAATATAACGCTCCTCAGGGCATTAATGGATAGAACTCATAACGCTTAGCCAAATCACTGTCGCATTCCTCGCCCAATGAGTATATGGGACCGACTGGATCGAGTCCACGATTTAGTAAACCAGAAGCAATAAGGAGAGATGGGTTGTTACTTGGCCTTTAATTTAGTTGTATGAGCCCAATCAAGTTACCAATTCTATGAATAAAAGAAAGATGGTAGAGCCAGATATTTTTATTAAAGCATAACTTGGGGAGCCCTGCCCTTCCAAGGGGCTTCAGAGGGCAATGGAGCATTATGACCCAGGGTGTGGCATGTCTGACAGCCGTATTTTACCATTAGTTTGGATTAATATTTGAAAATTTTTTTTGCCTGATTAAGTGACTAAGATTAGAAAGTGTTCAAATAAATTATTAATAATGGATATAGCTTCCGATCCAACAAATTGTTTACCTTTTCTTAACTAGCACATCAGATACACATCATAAAGTTTGTTTTGGATTGTCAGTAGGCTTTTATGAGGATGTGCTTGAAGATGCCATGGGAGCTTCGGATTTGGCTTTTTGGAGCAAATTTTCTAAAGGTGGACACTGGAAAAAACAATTGGTACTCTTCCACAATGTAGACAGCTAGTGTAAAAAGACTTGCGAAAATAAATGAGGCAAAAAGGCGTCTTCTGTCTCACTGTCTTAAACAGACTTAAGAAAAATATTTCAAGCAACACCCATTGCAAGGAATAAATATTTGGTCCTGTATAGATGGTGGGGATTTGGCTCTTTGATGAGTGCTTAGACAGATGTCTCGTTTACAATTCATTGAGATTAGGCCAGCTCTAAAAATAGGATGCTTTGAATTGCCAACTCTACTTAGTTACAGGTGACTACTCCTAAACTCAGGTAAAAAATAAAGGCGCTAGAAACTTTAAAAGACCATTATTATTCCTTATCTATTCGTGCACTCACCCTTTCGTCCTCTCGTCCCTATACCATTTCGGTCACCACTTAATTCTTTCTTTGTAGGTTTGATTTTGCACTTAATTCATTCAATAATTACGTTAGCAAAATGAATTCATCTGTCCCGTCTCACCTTTCAGCCCTTGCCTTTTGTTTGTCAATCACGGTTATTGTGTAGTAGCAAAAGAAAACTGATACAGGTAAATGCCTTACTGGTTTTACCAACACTCTCCAGAAACCGTCTGCTTTTCTGAAGGCGGTTATAATTTGAGCAAAACATTTTGGGCCTTTTTTAGGGTTTCATGTTTTGGTTACAATTCGTAGTGATTCGATTGGTTAATTTATAAATCTATTTCTGTAATCGACAGACCTGCCACAGTCAACTCGTCAAGTCGCATTCCTTTCCCTTTATCGCAACAATGCTAATTGTATCCTAGTGATAGGAAGATTTAAACTTGCAATTTTTATCCATGCCGAGTAAATAAGAGTGTCTGATTTTTTCTGACTCTGAACTGTCCATAGCATTAAAGTCAAGCAGTTACAAGTCTTCGGTTCCTGCACAAATCGTTCAAATTCATAGCCGTTCCTTTTCCAGGAAGTGATAGCGAAATTTTCCTTCATTCCTTCAATCTATCAGCCCTCGCCAAATCAGCTGTAACGACTACGAAGAGAGCTATTGTTGTATGCCAAGGCGCGTAAGTATGTCTGCAACTGAACCGAATGGCATTGGTGCCTTGATGTTGAAGTTGTTAAGTGATCTTTCATCACCAAACTAAGGTGACACTGTTCCCAGAAATCACATAATTTTACGTTAAGTCTTGTGCCAAGTGCAAATTTCCTGCTTTAATGATGTAAGGCCTACGCTTTTCCCTTGATTTGACCTCCACAACAGCAACACCATCTCCTCTCATGCCAGCCTTCCTTTGCCAGTTTCCCATCCCATTACGACTAGTGGAAACAAAATCCAATTTGTAGAGTAAGGTTTGGCGAAAACCGCTATGAAGAAAGGTGGATAGAGTCAGAAAAGGCCATACAAGTACTCATCCAACCCATATGTAACTCCTGGTTCTCACAAAAAATTTAATGCACATAGAGTGTAGTGTCCGATGTAGCTTTTATGTGATCAGCATGCTCAGTTCTGATAATAACTACTGCTCTTTTCCTTACAAACTTTCTATCCTCCCCACTGCAAGTTGCCAAAGCCAGCAGCTAATCATGTGGTTACCACAGCACTATCGCGGGAAAACAGAGATGCTAGTGAGCCATAAAACTGACGAGGAAGGAGGGGAGGTGTACGCCTTCACCACTCTCTTTGCAATTAACGGTTCGTTGGAATTTGTTTATGATTTAGTCTTAATTCGTAGCGTTCAAGAATTCACAATCAAGATGTAATGGTTCCAATTTTCAATTCGATTACTTTTAATCGAAGAATTAATAATGCGTGGAACTAGAACTGTAATTAGCCGAGCAACATAGTTGACTTTTTTGGCTGATTGGATGGGTGGATGGATCGATCGATCGATCAATCAGTGAGGTGTCCTGAGCGCGTGAGCGCTTAGTAGTCTACCGGGTCTGCAGGCAAATGTCTCAGGGTAAGTTCGGGTCATCACTCGTTTTCACGGTGGACTTGACAGGGAGAGAGGAAGAATGACAGATGATTAAGGTTTAATCCCATGGCGTTAGTAGCAAAAAACATCCTCTATTCATTTATGTGTACACTTGAAGTATGAAGAAAGCTTGGAAGGGTCTTGGTAGTTAGAATGGTTAATTTGAATGATAAAACTGTGCTTTTATTTCCTACCGTGTTAGCAATGGGTTTTGGGCAAGCACCCTAAAGTTGCTAATAGATGACACCCTATGGTCAGGTAGGTGTAGCAGTCGGCTGGTGATCATTTTGAAGGTTGCAACAACATCCTGCGACCTTTATCACCCACTCGTTGTTAGGCGTGTCTAAACAGGATGGGATCTCCGTTCCCCCCTCCCTTCTGCGCCCTACCCTCTGTTCTCCCGTCCCCTACGTGCTAAAACAGCATGCGACGGTGTCTCCGACCCACCCCCACACCTCAATTATTCATGCCGTGACTCATCCCCCACTCAGTCGCCAGTGATGCCTCTCGCTCTCTTCCGTGGAACGAGGCGAAAATGGGCCTGACTTACCATCCATGATTCTGGTTCTACCACTCGCCCAAATCTAATCCTCGTCCCTCTGATAGCTCTGCCTCAATAACATAAACTTTGCTACTTGAATCCCTCATAAAAGTTTCCAAAGGCCAGAGTTACGAATGAACTTATTCCAGCTGAACCAGGGATTATTCACTAAGATATTTGGGAACGTGAGGGTCAGCAAACTTTGTTTTTGCTGGTTTCGCTGAAGCCCAAGTTCATGACTTTTTTGGTACGCGTTTCGATTCAGTTTTTTAGTAATACTAAGAGGAGGTACTTACTTCTATCGAAATGCAATGGCAATGTTGGGATGGATGATTTGATCCGAATGTTCTCAAACCGATTCAATGTGATTAATGACGAATTAAACTGAATCCAGCTCATTGAAAGGAGATTAGGCTAAATCCTTATAACCCAGTAGCCTCACGTATCTTGACGAATAATTTTTCCCTTTGTTCACAGGGTTGAATTTAATCCCATACAACACCTTGTTCCCATGACATGTTGCAAAAACCTGAATTCCCAGCACATATAATCCTATCATAAACAACGTTGATATTTTTGTTGCTTAGCCAAAATAATTTAAACCTAAATACCGACTTATACTTTCCGATCACGTCTAATGCATATCAGATTGACTTGTCACTGCTCAGCAAAATGACACCCTAATCAATGAACGAAAACATACATCAGCATTCACTACGACGTTTCCTCATTTCCTCCACTGTTAAACACATCATTCCATCATTTCTACTGATGACTTTGTTTTTCTTCATGATTGTCAATCAGGCATTTCTCCCATTATTAATGTTGGAGAATGAGACAGTCTGCGCTACAACAGTACGACAGAAGGCTCTCTCTTCATTGGTTCGTATAAACTGTTCACGTGCAGGATGACTGCTACAATGTTATGATTTTCACTCTCCAGTTTACTTTTCTTGTCACTAAAAGGAAGCTTTGAATACAATGGGCAAAGATGCCGACACAATATACGTGCGACATGTGTGTCATTTGGTGACAGCGAACCACACCTGAACCAAAAAGGGCAGTTCCATCGACGCGTAATGCACATGTCAATTTGAAGTTATTTTGTTCCTGTTAACCTGTTCCGATATCAGAAATAATGGGAGGCTATCTAGACAGAGGCCTCACAAAGCATAGAGGCGAATCCGGAGTCAGTAGCTGGAATTGGTAGTCTCTAGGTATTTTGCTTCAAGGAAGCGGAATTTCAGTTGATTTAATATATGAAGCCCCTGTTTACTGACACAAAGTAGATGAACATTTTATTTGACTTAAATATGGTGAATCGAATTAAACATTTGGTTCTGTCGAAAGATTGGCTCCCACTTTGACAGGAAGCCTAATTATTTTGCCTCCCCAACAGGGAAAATGTGAGGAAAATTCTTATTCTCGGCTGATAGTCTAAAAGTGTTTTCATTTCAACCAAATTAGTTTTACTGACTGATGCGCTATGCCATGAAGTACATTAGTTGTTGTGAGTCTGTCAAATAAGATCATTTAATTATGCTTGTGGATGCAAGTTGTAGCAAATGCCACGAAAACACGTCTTACTATTAGGAGGTAGTTACGAGGAAAATCCAGTTAACAGAGCAAAAATCTAACCATTTGTAGTAGGGGCACACGAGCTAGTACACCGCCTCAGCTCACGAAGTAAATGCTCTCCTCATGAATATGGTAAATACGTATTTTTTTATGCCAGTCGTGCTTCCAAAACACTTTGAGGAGTGATCTCATTTGTCATTAGCGAATAAAACATCAAATATTTGCAATTCTGATGGTGAATTGGCCAAATAATCCTCCATATTTCTTGATCTCTTTACAATGTGGGTGAAATCGGGCCATTGACCATTCCTTTGCCAGTGTGTTTGTCTACCTACATCCCATAATTTGTAGTTTCTGGCACTCATTTCCCTTACACTCATCTCCAGTGTATAATACAACAGCAAATTAGGTAAAAACGAAGAAGAAGTAAGATCTCCATAAGGTACAGTAAAGAGACCTTCAATTTTGGCACCTCATTTCAATCCACAGCCACGTATACACATCCACATACACACAAGCCCCATGATTCTTGAATAAATTACTGCATAAATGTTAATAAGAGTAGATACAAGCTGATTTGCATCCTTTTTAGCACCCCACCTGCTCAATGAACACCTGTCCATTTCCATTGATATGATTGGTTAAACTCCAAGGTCAGTTGTGCTACAACCAATGTTTCATTGGCTTACTAGAAAAGAAGTCGATAACTGGAGATTTTGAAAATTGGAGAGAAGTAAGTCTGTAAGAATCCCCTCTGGCGTCAGGCGAATTGACATCTTCAATTGGTTAGATTTGCCTAGTTTGAGATTACCGAATAAAAAATTTGGTATATATCGAAATTTTCGCCTAAAGGACCCTATTACTCAAATCTTATTGAGATGATGATAATAAAAGCAGCAATTTATTTTATTGCAACATACTCAAAGATTACTTCCACTCGCCCATACCGAAACGAAGCACTTTGAAGTGCTAATCGTAATACCGTTTTATGGCATTCTTTATTTTGGAGGCAGATCATAAATCGAATGGCACTTATTAAAAATGTTGCTGCAGGAATGAATTTACTTCCACAGAACAGTTCATTATTGAACGGCAATGATGACATTTGGTGTCCACTAAATATGTTCCCGTTTTTTGGGCATTATTTGAGGTGAGTACTGAATTAAAGGAAGTGGAGACTGCTCAGTACGTAATGACGGCCCGTTGCCCGCTCAGGCGTGCTACTTAGTCAACCATTAATTGACGTTTCTGCTTTTGCTTCGCTGCTGGAATTAAAGCATTAAGCCATTTCCACCTGAGAATGCTTCACTCTTGGGAATTAGTGAAACAGTTATGAATCTGGCAACTTGTTTCTTCAGTTTGATTCCAAGTAATTTATCTTTGGTACACAGAACAAATGTATTCTGCCGTAAATCATGTTCTTCCTGGATATCTCAGGCATGATCGCAATTCGTTATTGTTCCTCCCCTGTCTCAGACGCAGAATCGTCCGAGTTTTATCTATTTTTGTCCAAAAAATGAATTCTTTTGGCTCCATGCAGTACTCCAACGAACCAAATAACCACTTCCATGCAGTGTCGCTGTTCATTTGAAATTCGCGGATGCCTTGGGAGATTGTGTCAGATTACCTGGGACAAGGTTTTGATAATCCGGAGTTAAGTGATTGGCTGAGTATATCAAAACGTCCACAGGTTTTTAAAAGCCACCTACATCCACATAGGTTGTTCTGACTTTTCAAGAAGTGCAGCGACGAAACTAGTCGACGAGCATGCCTGAAATGCAATCCTGTAAAGTGGTCTGGCCCATTTTCGGGAGAACAGACTGAAGTCTGCGACCTTGTACGTTTTCAAGATCAAAAACGCCTCACATGCATGCTTACCTACCTACCTGCCTGCCTGCCTGTCGCCTTGTCAGCATTTAAGAATGGTCCAAGTTGAGCAAGATCAACAACCGATTCATGGTCTTTTCTAATTTATAAAAGTCGAGTTGACAGAACATCAGAAGACAACTTAGCTTTTTGTGGCACATAACTACTGAACTGTTCCAACCAATTGACGTCTAATGGTTCTACGTGTTACAGCTTGCCTGGAAAGGAATGAATCACTTACAAGAGTATTTTGAGGGTCAAATGTGGCACTAAGGTCACGCATTACCCTGATTATGCGGATGTGCACTTGATCAACGAGAGCTGCTCACTAATAGGATAGGTCTAACGATTTAGTTATTTCAGAAAGAAAACCAAATTAGCAGTTGACAATTCAGAAATGCTCCGCAGTCAAATAGAATGGCTCTATTCTTAAGGCTTGCCAATCAACACGACCCATTTTATGGCTAATGTATAAACTCGTGTTATGGGACCTACATGGTAACTTAGATTCTTATTACCATGCTCATTCCTTTTCTCCCTATGAGTTTATGGTTATTGAACTGGTTCAAGAAAGGAGGGATTAAAGAAGACGGTATCAAACCGATAGGAAGTCACTTGGATTCGAAGCAACGTGATAAACGAATCCATAAGGGGAACAGTTGATGGATAAGGCAATCAATACACGGAGCAATTTGCGAAAAAATCGATAACAGGTAGGATTGCTGTGCTGACTCTACCAGTCTACTAAAACGTGATGCACTCCTCTCTCACCGTAAATTGTGTACAACAGCTTGATTTAACTGTCTCATTTTGCAAAAGATAGAATTTGTTGATTATACCTATTTATTGTAAGGAAATAATATTTGTAGTTTTGACTGGCCTACTTTCCAGAAGGGTATTATTGTTTGAGTGATAAAAGAGATGGCTACTCTCTGAAGATAAGGTAACTCTTACAGCCATGACATTTTTCTTATCCATTAAAATTAATATTTCTACCAGGAAAAACACCAGACATCCCATAGATACGTAGGCACCGGAACCGGTTTTGTGTATTTCTGAATTGGAATATGAATAGTTCGCGCAAGTAGAAGTACACACATCTCGCTCTCTCTCTCTCGTTCACAACAGCAATAACAATAACATATACAGGACTTGGTTATGTACACTAGAAAGACTAGGTTAAGAGGAGAGGAGATAGGGGGAATGGACTAGGAGAAGTCTTTATCCACAGCATCAGCGTCTAGAGCTCATCGATAAATCAATTGGTTGCATCTCGTCCATGATCGCACTGCCTGGAGGCACAGCAAGTAGTTGAGGCGGTGGGAGGTGTTGCAAATGAGTGGATGGAGGCACAAAAGGGTTCGGATACATTCCCCCTGTCGACGGCATAGTTAACAAGGGTGGTGGTGGACTCAAAAGCTCCGTTTGAGGGAAGAGGCCAATTGCCTTGAAGTATGTCTCCCAAGGCGATGCCATAGGTGGCAGAGTTGGAATTTGAAGTAGAGGAGGAGGAGGAGGTAACTTCGCTGGTTCCGGTGGTGGCGGTGGCAGAGGTGATACCTGAGTGGGTTCCGTCACAGCTTTTGGTGGTGGGGACGGAGGAGGGGGAGAATCATCGCCATGAAAGGCATAGACACTGTCATCAATGCTCCTGTTTGTTGGAGGGATTGTGTCGGCAAGGCCACACACCTTCTTCACTGGATTGGAAGACTTTCGTGACGAGGCATTTCGACGACCAATCTTTTTTATCGGAGCCTTTGGAGACGAACTAGAAGGTGGAGGTGGGAGTGGCGGTGGAGGGGGAGGGGGAAGAGGAGGAGGAGGAGGAGGAGGGGAAGAAGAGGTGGGGAGAGGAGAGCGAGGAAGAAGAGGAGGAGAGGGAGGAGGAGGCGAAGGAGGAGGCGGCGGTGGCGGCGGCAGTGTAGATGACGGTACCAAAGGAGGAGAAGGTTCTGGTGCCTCACTGACTTTATGAGGTTGCTCCACAACATCTATTGCCTGCGGTTCACTGTTTTCGTCCATTGGTACCTCTGCGGGTGGTTTAGAAGCAGGAGGCTTAGCAACTACGGTCTCAAGCTTCTCTACAATCGGACGAGGGGCCAATGGAGGTCTTGAGCTCGCAACAACCTGTGAGGTTGGAATTCCAAAGAAGTTTTTCGGCGTGGAACACTCCTTTATGGTTACTGTTAGCCCTCCAACCGTTACATCAGTGATTGAGATGTCCCTTTCCGGTGGTGGTGGAGGAGGTAACACAATAGTGGAAGCTGAAGGCGAAGAATAGGATGTAACTGAGAGAGGTGTAGCTAAAAAGGCCGCAGAAGTTCCGTTTCGAGACAGGTGAATGCGAAGAGGAGCCAGCCGTCGAGGGCTGCTCCCACTTCCAGGAGAGGAGGAAGAAGAAAGGCGGCGTTCCTCATTATGCCTCTTCTTTTCTTTGGACTTCTTATTCGCCACAGAATTCTTATCACAGTCCCCGCTGAATCGTTTCGATTGAAGCTTCAAGCCTATAGGGGGATGAATTATTGATTCTGAAGAGAATGGTTTTATTGTGGGAACATCCAATTGCTTTGGAATGACAATGAATTCAGGCTCATTTGCTGATAGCCTTTCCCGACGTGGAAGCTCAATTTCTTCACCAACAGAATCACTGCTGGATGAGCGGCTGTCATCACTCGCTTCATCATCTTCTTCTTCATCCCCATCTTCTTCATCATCTTCCTCTTCTTCACCAGTTGGACGAATTGAAAGAATACGTTCGCGTGGAATCTTTAGTCGAATTCGAGGTTGTTCAACCGGGGTTGGCTGAAAATAAAACAAGTACTAGTAAGAACTTTATTCCAAAATCTGTGAGCAGACTTTGCAAATTAGAGGTTAGCCTCACTGGAAACTGAGGCGACATGCTGGTTCGGCTTCCATGGTCTGAAGAAGGAGCCTTTGCAGCCATCCTCGTATTTGCAGCTGAAGCAGAAGCTGCTGTAACCAGTAGAGTTGTTGGTCGTAATCGACTATCCATTCTCCATTCACAGACATCGTTGCTGGTGTTGACATTATCAAAAGTGGAATTACGAGGAGATCCAACAGAAGAGGCAGTAGTAGCGCCTACGGAACTAGATCCAGAATGAGCAGCTGGAAGAGAATTCTTGGCCGCTGAGACGTTAACCGTTAGCGGTTCACTTAATCCGGCGTTATCTGGTGCACTGTCACCAGCACCCTTCGCCCTTTTATTGTCTGTGGATGGACTCTGAGGTCTACTACTTGCAGATGCATTTGCCTTGCGTTTCCTAGACTCTGCTCTCTGATAATTTTCGATAAGCGATTTGTCCAAAATGTTCTTCTCCGGCTCCCAAGTATTATGTCTTGAAGAAAAGGAGGACGGAGATCCCATTTACTCACAGGCAATGACAAAAATTACACTTGGAAATTCACACATTTTTATTAATCTTCAAGCTAACTTTAATGAGGCAAAAAATACGGTGCAAGGGAACTAATGTCCTTCCAAACCTTTAATGCCCTCTAATAGATTTGCTTTAAATTCCCTTGGAGGACTTAATTGGGTATACTGGCCTTCGTTATTAGTAGATTTCCAAGACCTTAACCCTACCCTAGAAAGCAAGGCATGAGAGCGAAACCTAGACCACTGCACAACTCTAAGCCTATGCTAAGCTGGTTAGCGTGTGCGCACGCACGTGCTCGCGTGCTAGCGCAGCACGCATGCCCGCATTCTCTCTAGCGCTAACACACATGCTTGCTTGCAAAACTAAAACGCGCGGGGTATGTGCGCACGCACGCGCAAGGACAGATCAATGCATTTGCAGCCAATTAAGAGCCAACATCGATCGTCAGCAAACACAGCTGTCTTCACACTAGCGTGCGTACGTACGTGCGTGCAAGGAGCATACGTACGCACACAAGCACGCACGCGCTTCTGATGCATGCTTGCAGGCCTAACGCGAAAACGCGAGAATTTCACAAGCCTTCCCACTATCACCCCACGAATTTAAGTCCATGTAGGGGGAAAATACTCACTTGTCATTCCAATTCTTCCATTTGACGAGATACTCCACTTTGTTCTAAAAAAGGGAGTAGACAATATCAGATAAAGGAATTCGGAAACGCATAATTATTCAGCCACATCGTCTTGGCTTATGCAGCCAATGCGCGTTATCATACCGACTAAATGCAAACGAGAATACACCTGAAATGAAAATACAAACACGTTTTGGGATTAAAACTCACCATTCTAACTCGTCGGTCGAGCAATTTTTCGACGGTATAAATACCTGAATTCCGATTTTTACCACGATTCATTATGCAAGGTGAGGGAAGTTATGGCATTGAGACGGAACTTTGGTCCAATGAGAGGAGTTATCCCGCTTTTATTTGGGTGCAGTTTGACTACAGTAGATATAAGATCCAAAGTACTTCCTTATAGTACAACAAAGGTGGTAGCAATCACGAGCAGAAAGTGTTGCAAAGGTAGAAAAGTATACGTGCGTATGTGTCGAACAGGGCTGTATTCAAGTCTGCACGAAGTAATATGACGACAGACCACCACCCCGTTTCTTTCATACAGTCATAGCACTAGCCACTCATTGGTGGAGGGTGAGGTAGCCAATGGATGCCATGTCCGTCGACGGGCTTTTCCGGTGTACGCCAATCACACGTCACTTGTAAAAATGAGCGCTAAAGATGGAAGCAATGACCAATGCGTGGTATACTGCGTACTGATTGGCCTGAGGCAACGATTGGTTGCGAGCCAATGCACCAACTAGGGATGTGGGTTGATACGAGCAACTTGGCAACCGGAACACCCCTCCACTTTTGTGCATGTGTGCGTGCGTGTGTGATTTTAGTGAGAATGGCAGCCTGATAGGAATTCGTTAGGGCAGAGCCCCATTGCGCTGTTTACTGATAACTCAAAAACTCTTAGAATTTAGGCATCATCTTCATGAATTCGGTTCCGAAAAGACCCGCCCTGTCAAAGCAAACTGAGGCAAATGTACTATCTCTAATAAAGGTTATGCCCATTATATAACCAATTTTAAATTTAGCAAAGTTCTTATTCTTAAAGATGAATAATTCACATTATGTGAAAGCCATTCTTGTAGAACTCCTCCTTGAGTTCCGAATAATAAGAATGATTATATCCATGACATTTGAAGTTATGGAGGTAGACTGAGACATTGAGCAGGTTTTAAAAGATATCTATTTGAGGAGGAAGTCATGGTGTGTGTCGGGGATCGAGCCCTTCCATCTGCAACCACCGGACGTGACATAATCCATTGTGGGAAGGCAGGGCAAGAGATTTGGGCGACTGCTTACGGGGAGGAATTCATTTAGTAATAATGATGTTGAGGTTGATTTCGCATATTGGTTTCCTAAGCAAGCAAACTAAAGCAACTAAATATGGGCTTTTATGATTGTCTTAGTGTGACTTACTTCAAGACTTGTGTGTCTTCTCTTTAAATGACCGAACGATCAAATTAGTGAGGACAAAATCGACCCAAGTGCTGAGTCTACCAGAAGTCAATAATTTTGGAGGTCAAACTCTGACACCTCACTGATTAGAGATAAAAGAGTAATGGGAAGCGTCGGTAATCATCTTTACTGCAATACTCATCCAATAAAGCCGGAGATAAGATGCAGTGGAATGAATAAAATAACTGTCTTCCTACTAGAATTCATCTAGGAACTGGGCCAATGGGTTAACCACACCAAGTTTCCCAGTGTCGACAGTGGTTTTAGACGAAAATGTGTTAAACACACAAGGTAGGTGTGCAAATAATAGGGCGAACGACAAATGCAATTGATGTAATGCTGATGGATTGTGGAGGAAATCGGACAGTGCCAATAGTGGATTTTTTCCATAGTTGTTAATGTTGTAGTGCCTGAACGTCGATGTAATGATCTAAAATCTAATTTGATGTCACTCTTGTTATTTGAGTAAAGACTTGATTAGAGGGATCAGTATAATTTAAGTGGAAGTAACTCACCTGCGAATTAAAGTAAAAAACGCTATGCTAAGTTAAACACAGTAGATGGGCTCTGAACTGTTCCCGCAAAAACGGTTAAGTGTGCCTATCTCTAAGGCAGCTAACAACAAGAATGAACATGTGAAAACCACTCGTTAGATCCATAAATCATTTAGAATAAAGAGTGTAAATGCTCCTTCTTCCTTCCTTATCATTCCAGTTGGGATAAATAATGGGCTGGAAAGTGACGCACGCCTTATCTATCAGATCCAATATGTTATCAACCGGAATAAAGTAAGTTATAAATTGGTGAACTATATAACGAAATTCTTTTTGAAGGGATTTAATAAGGAGGAGAAAAAGTGTAATTGATTAACGTTAACAATGAGTTTTTTGCAAAAAAAATTAGGAAAGCAATAAACTTACAAATTCTAGGTCCCTGATTAATGCACCCTTAGCACAATGGATCAACGATTCGCTTCAGCTGCTTCCCTGCAAGTGAGACGGACGTTCAAAGGCTAAGATACTCGACCATATTTAAGCTGGAATAAATTGATCTTTTGATTTCTAGACCGCAGCTAAGCAAACAGGAGTTAACTATGTTGCCAACTGATACGTAGCTTATTCTGCGCATTGGTGTATATCGCGTTATGTGGGCTTTCATCCATAGACGTTATTTGACATCACCATACATTGTGTAATACCATAAAGCAGTCATGTGAAAAGTAGATGAATCAGCGAAGGAAGTTAGCTATATCGCATGGCATTAGTTGTCATATATTACGCAGGACACTCCATACTCTGCGGTGGGCGTAGAGCAGGAATCCAAAAGAATCTTCTTAAAAAAGACAATTTAAAGTTCGACAAATGTTATTTTAAACTGTTTTTGTTAACAATCGTATAACCTACTTTATAGATCGCGACTTAACTCAGCGCAATAAAAGTGAAAAGTTTTAATAACAATTGGATACCAGGAAGGTAGATGGGAAGGCGCTAGGTCAAGAAATAGGTCAGCAAGGAGATAGAGATAAAGGTAGTAAGCTTATCAC
The DNA here is from genome assembly GCA_900622495.1 of Hydatigera taeniaeformis. Taxonomy (NCBI): domain Eukaryota; kingdom Metazoa; phylum Platyhelminthes; class Cestoda; order Cyclophyllidea; family Taeniidae; genus Hydatigera; species Hydatigera taeniaeformis. Next base: position 37,710 of record UYWX01020411.1, on the reverse strand, counting down.
TTGTGTTGTTACCTAGTCATTCAACAACAGGAACGAGACGCAGCCTTCATGACCAAAAAACAAGGGAACGATCATTTTCACCTCTATGTCACTACCCTCCATCATCCCTTCTAATTACTTCCTTATTTAATGGTGACTGAATTACACCCCCTCTGCTATCGTGTGCAAGTGAATAACAGTCAGTGCACAATCCGTTATTTCTAGCTTATTCAATCGCATTGTGCCATAATGTTGGAAGAAGGTCTTTTAATTACACATCAAATGATCCGGTAAAACGAGGTAATTTTTCGACTCCAGTAACTCTACACTAGCTCTTACAGAGAAAAATCAAGTGTTGCAACTAAAAGAAAGACATGAAATTCTCGTCATTAGCAGCTCCCGATGTAAATAAACATCTATTTCTGCATGCATTTGAAAAACCCTTTGAAGGTGAAGCTATTTAACCGCCCATAGATTGTTTAACCATACAATTGCAACAATAATGCCAACGATTCGCGATTCAACAGCGAAATGTCATCTAACTATCAAAGGAGATTAGCTGCTTTACCAACATCCGAGAGGATCATAAAACTACAGGATTGGGGTGGTGGTCGTGTTGTCGACACCCCGTCAAATGAAGCTTTTAGCCAATTTCCACTTCCACCACCTTTTCCTTAAGTCTGGTGCCCTTGGGCACGTCGCTGACAGAAAACAGGTGTGCGCATGGCAGTCGGCGGGAAGGCAGAAAAGTAGGTGTAGCGCAGGTAGCCATTTTTAATTGTATTTTCTGCTTGTCTACTTAACCCAGTGACTATTTTTGCCCAAAGGCAGAAAAGGAATAGGAAGAAACGTCAGGCTGCTTCATGGACTTTGTCAGTTCACCCTTTCCTGTACCCAACTGCATGGTCAACATATAGGAAGGTACTCTTCAACATCCATTAATAACGGAGAACGCCACCGCTTGAGTAATTTTAAGTCCTGTGCATTTTCATGCTTGGTTAGTTATGGTTCGATTTAGTCGCATTCCACGTGTTGCTTAAAGATTTTCGTGCTTCATCAATTTTCACAATCGAGCAGCTCCGCGTGTCACTATGTCAAGGTCTACTGACATCCTGCCCTCAGCTTGTTCATCGATGCATTCAATTCATTGCGCCAATACAAGGGTCTGATGGATTCCTCAAGCTACTGAATAAGCTTATCAAGGTTTAAAAATGTTCACACTAAGTCATTACGAAATGGCGGATCATTAATTGTGGTAAGGTGGTAACACAAGAAGGTAAGACTACTTTCGTGACCAATTCTGTCCATCAAACTGGTTTAACAATGAATTCGAAAAATGATGCCGTTCACCTAAATAAAAAGGTGATGCGGAACACTAGTGGCAGACTAGAGGATTAATTTTAGGTGAAATGAACTTATAGTTATTAGTGATACCAAGTGAAGCAGTAACTAGTCTACAAAGGGAATATGTGAAATCTTAGGTGGCAGTTAATGTCACCATGATACTGCCTTTCCAGCAGTTTGTCATGTGTTTCAACTCGTAGAAAATCGATAGCTAAACAGGTTAGCAATCTTGATAGCTTTGGCAATTGTTTACGATGGAAACCAGTTTAAAGTGATTTGCTAAATGGTATTTGGTTTCAAAATACTCCTACTAACTTGGCATGAATGTTCGAGGATATGACTAGAAAGTATCTAAAGACACTTTGTAGTGAAAACCAACAAGGTAGCAAGTTATTTTGAACACCCAGGTCGCAGTGTTGTCAGCTCACTTTTCGACATCCAGAATTAAAAGGTAGAAGGTTACACTTGCGAGTCCATAAGGGTAGTAAGCTGATGAAACTATGGAGCAGCCAAAAATGACATTGTTGCAGAAGCGTAACATTTTATTTGCTAAAAATAGCAAACTATTAACGCTAATAATTGCACCAAAATTGACCACACATAAACGGAGCTCTAATAGCCTCAACTAGGTCAATCGGAATGCAGCGCATGCATCGATTTTTACGCTTGAGTTGTGCTCAAGCCTTCATCTCAACGCCCAAAAGCGCACTTGCGGAAAGAGACGATAAACTGGCTAGTTCGCAGAAAGTTCTGCTTCTTATTTAGTCAAAGAACACATTATAAAGCTTTCTGGAAAACCGGGTTCTGTAATTTGTTATCTCAGCGTTGGACTGCAGACAGGGGTCAAGAAAATGCAGTCAAATTTATCCACAATAAAGACAAAAATGTTAAAGTTAACGGGCACATAAAGGAAGGTGGATTTACCTGAGTAAAATCTAGAACTGGCATTGGAATGGAGGGATGATGGTGCATGCACATTTATGTTAAACGTGCGTGTGTGTGTGTGTAAGAGCGATCACACTACAAATTCACCTAAGCGAACCTCGCAACAAAACTGCATGTCACGTGACAGCCGATCACATGATATTGTATCCCTTTGTCTCTGCCACGCCTAAACTACGTTTTTACGCTGAAATTAGGTAGAAAAAGCCTTATTTAGTAAATAAAAAAATCTGTGAAAGCATGACAAATTATGACCACCAATTAGCTCATAAGAAAACAACAGTTGGGAATTTTGCATGCCTAAGAAACTTTCAAAATCGGTTAAATAGGGTTTGATGATGGCATAAAAGCATTGGAACCAGGTTAAGATAACTACTTGGGGCTTTGGCCTCATCAAACCATGCATGCAAAGCCGAAGAACAAATATTGGCATCCATGAGTGACACAGACCCTACTAGCAATCAGGCCAATGACAATGAAAGAGAAGTCAAATTACAACACCAAGGCAAATGTATTGTTCTACATCCTTCTCCCCATTAACCATGCATTACGTGATTGATACGATTTAGTATTGAATGGAACTGTGATTATGATAACAAAAAAGAGGGATTCGGGCAGAAGCATGATTACATGGAATATAGAGAATGCTGTAATTCGTCCAGTTAATGCCCTCAATTCGAGCCCCCCTTAACACCTTCAATTGCACTGAATCGCCTATATTCAACTAGAAGGGAGGCACGCGACACCGTAAGATCTGAATGGTACACCACTGGTGGGGAAGGGCTTGGCGGTGGTGCTTAAGCATGAGGGCTGAGATCTTGACATCATCTTTAGTTAGTGAGAAGGATTTTCTGGTTGTACTTGGTTAAATAAGTACATAGCCAGAGAGATCATTGTATTTGGGTGTCCATCGGACATAAACTTTTCCTTTCATAAAGAGCGCCAAGCACGTGAATTATGCATTTTATGAACATGATGCCTTGCTTCAGGACAAAAGCCATTTAAACGGCTAGTTTCTGTGTGGTTATCATTGTTGTTGGATGGATTTCACACATTTTAATGCGGGGATTGTCCCCATGAGACTGCCTTTAGACCCAGTCGTAGCACCAGGCGTAGTAACACAGATTCAATGTATTTAAATTTTAATAAGTTAACTAAAATTAGAGACATATCACTTCAAGTCTGCAGTCACATGTCAAATGGTGTTCTAAGACCGGCAAAGTTCTGCATGCGTTAATAGCATTTGTTAATCCTACGGAAAGGTAGATCGCTACAATTATACATTTGCCTTGAAATTACCAGAAGCAAGCTCAACATTCTTAAGACCGGTTTGACAATATAATAATAAATAGTCTCATTCAGTCTTAATAAAGAAAAAAGGACGAGTTAATTCGGCAATCCATAACCTTAAAAGAATACCAATTTGTTCATTGTCTATTTGAAAGCGCTAAAGCTTTGCACAATGTGAATGATTGAGGTACATGCATATACCTGTAGCATCTTCATTCCTCCCTTCCGTTTCCCTTTTGATTGGCATCGAATAAGCCCGTCACCTTTGAGAAATTGCATTAAGAACTGTAGGTACAAATCGAGGGATGGGTGATGTAAATAAGATTAATAAAAGTGTGCATTCCTTGTTCTTGCCCGAGAGGTTCTTCTGTTCCTCTTAATACTACGTTCAAAGTTATCTCCTTCCTCCGGCCTATTATATTCCACTTTTTCTATCCTTAGACCACGATAAAGAAGAAACACTTAGCCGATCTTAATCGCACTTTTTGATAGAAGAAGGAATGGATAGGTACGGGATGATCGGAAGGATATTGATGAAATGTGTAAGAAGGAAATTTGAATAGTATAAAAGGTAAAGTGAGGAAATCCTGTTTTATAACAGGTGGATGGTGGTGTGGATAAGCAATCGAATTTGAGCCACGTTTGAATCGCCCAAGGATGACATTAACCACATATAAGATACAATACACTTCTCCATTTTTATTGTTCCACATTATATTCTAGTTTGGGGGATACGGTGGTGAGGCTGCACCATTCGAAGGTTTTAAGCCTACAATTAATGCATCTCCTTCCACCACGAGGTTTACCAACACACGTGGCCCACCTGATTTCCTTTTTTTCACCATAGTTTACACGAGTGGAACCCCTGAGACTAAAGGATTAGCACCTCCTCATGAATTGGGGAAAGATTATAGTGCCCGATGGTACATGTAAGACACGCAACGACGTGACGACTGAATGTGTGGGTCACAGCAGAATCCTTATCCATTGGCTTCAATAAACCACAAGAATAATCGCCTGTGCATTTCCAAAAATTAATGCTACAGCTATAGAAATGTTCGGCGGTATCATGGCTCCTGGTGGGAAAGATACACTTTGCTGCCATGCACGTGACGCCCACGTAGAAATCATTTTTGGAAAAGGAAACAATTCTTCATTTTAAATAAGTGACTGAAGGACTATTCATTTTACGTAAGGTCGGAATAGGATTGTGCTTGATAGGGTAGCTACGATTTTGTTCATAGTCAAATTGAGTTAATTTATTACCAGGACAAAATTTCGAGAAGGCAGGACCATTGCCAAATCACAACACTCGTATCTCTGTTGTTAGAAAAGTTGAAGTCGCAAAGTCCGCTCCAGGAATGCGAGGATAAGACAGAAAGTACGCAAAAAGTGCTGCTGACCGAATCATCTCATTTACTTCACAAACGACTTACGAAAGCACGCCTACGCAGTTTGCATCAGCCACGGTAAAAAGGGTGTCAGGTTTCATCGGAGTGATAGGCGCAGTATGACTTGGTAACTGCAGTTTTTTATACAAAGTTGGTCATAGTGTAGGCTATCATATGATCGGAGTTAAAATACAGGACTTGTAAAAGTAGCACATAGCCGGGGGGCGGGGTAATTCATAGACCTTTATTCTAGCTGAATAAAGATTTATTTGTGTCACATGGTAGTCAAACTAAGTGACACATGATCCAGTGGTCACATAGTTGTGTGCGTTATCTGCATGAACTAACAACACAGCCTCCCATTCATTTCAAAGAAAGGTGCTAATCCTTTGGTCTCAGATTCGAGCCATCACCGTGACTTATCCCAAGTTGACACCATCACTGTCAAAGTTAAACCACTGCTCATCCGTGATTTGGATCTTTGTGCCCAATGCAGTTGGTGAAATCGAAATTGGAATTTCATAGGTTTAAAACTAAGAAATGCATGAACCGACTTTATTAATGAACGTGGCAATAATTGTTGGACTGCACCTTCTTTCCATTTTTCATCCCCCTCCCCTCCTCCTCTCCTAAAGCAGTTTACGGCTTCCTCTACTACTGTCTTTCCCATGGGTGTGGGGAGAAGGCAACATGTGTTGACTAACAAACCCAAAAAAACCCCGTTTTTCAAAGTTTCAAACTGCTTTTAAGGTACTATTTTGAGACAAAAAAATACACGTTCTTTTTTGAAAACAAAAAATTTTTCAAACATACTGTTGAACATCTACACCACTAGTTCAATGAGACATTAAAATTCCAATTGTTGCTACTCTCCTTTTTTTCAAAATAACTACAAATTAAGATATAATTACAAGCTTCCTAGAAGAAGTCTAACATAGTTTTGTAAGCGCTAATGCCTTTTGAATAAAATAAATTGGAAGAGGGGGAAGAGGTCTAGAAATCCACTCCTCCATGTCCGTCGGGGGAGGGTGGGGGAAGAGAGGGATGGCAGGGGCGTATTCAAATAAATTGCCAACTCCAATGGAGCAGTAACTTATTTTGAATGGCCAAAATTACAAAGACACACAATTAAAACTAATTCAGTTGGACAATTTCATTGTTTGGTAAACGGTAACTTTTCCCAGTACAATAAAACCTTTATCGTCACTATAATGAAAGTCGAGAAGTACTAACGACCCCGAAAAAGTGAAAGAAAGTGACAAACTTTACGATCACTTGGAATTCAAACTTTTATTGACATTTTCTTGAGTTACTTTAAGTGAGATACATTAAACCTGGGAAGAGGTATCATACAAACTAGCGCGTTCTTTTAAATAGGATAGTTTTCATCACATTTTCAATTCCAAGGTCAGGAATTGGCCTTCATCATATTGTCAAAAGTGTAGCAAGTAATATGAAAAAATTCTGTATTGCATTTCCATACACCTCAAAATTCCCTCTCCTAATTGGTGTCCCTATGGTCCCCTTTAAAGTAGAAGTAATTTTTGATGTAAATGTAGGCGCAGGAACGGGATAGGAGTGAGAGCTGCCGTGACGGCTGTTGCAGCGTCAAGATGACTTCCCACTCGGCGGAAGTTCAAGGACGAAACCTTAAGCGTCTGGTGTAATACTTTGTTTATGCTGCCACCTGCATGACTGGCGGTTACTTTGGTTTCGTCTTGTTCTTGTAAGCGCGGGCTGACCTTCTGGCCAAGCCAAAAGCTGGTCCCTCCCCTACTCCTTGAATGCGAGTATCCAGCCCTATTTAATGCCTTCTTCTGCCTAGTGGGAAGTCCTTGAACGCTACAAATGGTTTACGAGAACTAATGCAGAACAGATGCCTAAAGTGTCACAGTTTTCTTAATTAAATCCCCGTGTTAAAGCAATAATTTAATAAGAAAAGTGGCCGTACAGATGTTTCGGACGGCAATACAGTGGTCTTTTACAAATGCTTCAGGGCTACAGCTAGCAATGCCTTGGTTGATGAGATGGAACCCTGCAAACATGTCCTTTTTAGGCGCTTTAAGAATTTTAATTCATGTATCACCATTAAGGTGGTTGATCGTCCATACATGGATCGCTTTTAACTACCGCCAAAGTCGCTCCTTAAGCCTTACCCAAAGACGACCAAAGTCGTCATATTAGAGAGCTTAAAGGCTGTCGAAGCCTAGTGTCATGTCTGCCTGATGGGAGCATTTTAAAGGCCCCCGTAAACATGGGGTTCACTATAAACGGACAATAAGAGACAAAGTAGATATGTGAGTCGTCATTGGCTTTTCAGTGCTGCAGATTACGTAATAAATTGTTACTTAAGTATCGACTTGAACAACAGTTTTTTGCAATAATTCAAACAACAAACTAGCAAACAGTGGGGCTGTAGGGTCATCACTTAAGACGCTAATGCCAGTGGTTCTGAAAACTAAAACTACCAAAGCTGCTTCCAAATTAAACTTTAAGAAACTAAACGACTGTCCCGTATTCCCACTGGCGCACTAGGCATGTCTCCCTCCTCCCCTCCCCCCGCACACCATCAAGGTGTCTGATAAGGCAGTCATCCGATATGTGGGTCATCCTGCCAACAGAAAAAATCAAAGGTACCAGGGGACGAGGATTTATTAATTAGTCCTCATTAGTCACCTCGCTAATTGATGGTTGTCAATTCTGTGCGCTCTAGCGCCGGTGCGTACATATGCGCAAAGTTAGAGGAGTGGGGGCAGTCAATGGCAAGAGGGGATGCAGTACAGCCTCATCCTCTTTTCAACCCAGTTAGGTAGTTTGATTTTGCCTCCTTCTGCTCGTACCCTCCCCCTCTCAATCAAAGTGTAGACAGCTGTTAGAGGGCATGTCGTGTAGACAACATTGGGCAGACAGACCACGAATTGGATGAGGGGAAGCATTGTCGGTTTGTCTGAAATGTTCTAGACAGGCGTCTGGAGGTCGTGGTTTCAGACCACCATCGTAAAAATTGCCTTTCTTATTCGGTTAGGTGCAACCTATTGCTACTGAAGAAATTGATCTATGGCCATTAAGTGTGAGGCCATTACGAATGGCTAACTTTGCCTGGGATGTGAAAAGTTTACTTGCAGAACCAAACCACGCATTTTTACTTAACTCTGCATTTTAATTTGCATAGTCTTCTTTGTGGTAGGTTTATTCCAACGAAGAGTATGAGACAGTTTCATTGGCCAGCTTCATACCTCCCACACGTTTTAATTGTGCCGATGAAAATTAGTCTAGAGGGAATCGAAAAAAATCCTCACTTGGTAGTAATCATAGTACAACAGGTATAGTTGATTTCTCGTGTTTAACATTATCAGTGATGCAGTTAGAAACCAATTCGATGAACGCCCAAATCCCCTGGTCCCTCGTTTAAGCGAATGCGCGGTAGTGGCCTTAAGGACAAGTAGGGAGAAAGGTCTGCAATGGCTAATTTTGGGCCTGCTGCAAGAAGGCAATTTAAAGACCGTAAAAGAGTCTTTAACGGTCAAGCAAAATTTGTATCGAAGGCACGAGTGAAAGCTCGCAGTAAATGCAGTGCCACTGTAGTCTCTGAGTTCAAGTAAGGTCTTGTTGAGTGTCTAGAAAAATACAAAAAATCTATGCAAAATGCATGCTTCATTAGAGAAACCATTCAGTAAAAAGCGTGGTACTCTTAACCACTGGTCCTCTTTATAAGTAGCTCCAACAGCATTCTAATGAAATATAACTAGTTTAGCTCATCTTTGTAGAAGTCTGTTGGAGCTTTTAGACTGCATGGTTGTGCGACATGCGGAGGCGTTTCATAACAAGCCCAAAAATGAACAGAATTTCCACTCACAAATATTAGAGAGTACAAAAGCCGAGTATTAGGATGCTGTAAGGCAAACACTACCTCTCGGTGTGGAAGGTCCCTGATGCAGGTCTCTAGACGCTCAAGCTGTGATCATAGCACTCCTTGTATTTCTAGTCAGCCAAGGCATAAGCGATTATGGAGTCAAAACTTCAACCATTGGTCCACTAAGGGTGGTGCTAATCCTGAGTGGCACCATAACTCGCACCTGCACGAACAGGAGCAGGAAGATACTTCAGCACTAACTAAGGACACACTTCATTTCGATATTTCGTTGGAAAAGCAAACTGCCGTGTACATGCGTAGAAGTGAATGATGCCTATTTTAGAAAGTACACGTTCTTAATTGTTCTGTTTTCTTCTTAAAACGTACCCAAAGCTTACCTCCTCTCGTTGAATATTTTAAACACAATTGTGAGAATAGTTGTAGGACAAAAAGTGCGATCTGGCAAAGCGAAGATCACGCCTGAGGGTGTGGAGATAATCTGCCCATTGTGTGCTATCAGAAGAGAAAATAGACGTTATTCTTCCACATTGTCTACCTTTCAACCCACCACCTTCTACCCTTTAAAATCACGGAAATGTGATTGAGAGAAATTTTTCCTCTAGTCTCAATCCCTTCACACAAATTTTGGATATACTATTTTACATACTCGTACTCCCAACGAAATTGGCACTTAATACACGTTTTTACATTTGCTAACTAGCTTTCTAGAGAGCCATTATTCTCCACTAACGAGCACTTTTATTGTTCTTACATCAAACTTTACGTTTAAAACTCTAAAATGCTTAGTCACTTTTAAGTTCGACCTTTTATCCAAATTTACGCAACTTTTGTTTCCAAACAATCTTTTTAGAAAGCGATTATAAATGATTAGACAAGGAGAAACGTAAATTTCAAAGGAAGGGAGAGACTAAATCTAAAGAGCAAATACCTTGACCTCTGATGCAAAATGCTGCGACTTACTGCCGTAGAAGAGGAGTGCAAGTCAAGGACGACCGAATCAGTGACATTTTTGACAGTACAATTGAAATTAACGTGAGCTTTTGCTAACCAGTCCAGTTCTTTGCTCTCAGGGATTAAATCGTCAATTGAAATGGCACCGTGCTCAAACGTATGGGGAAAGTTGGCTACCATCATGTCCACGATACTTGTATAAAGATATTAAAGAATTAATCACATTATTCTCTTTTCATTTCTCTATCAGGTGGACGAGAACAAAATGAGTACATTGTTGGACACCACTGAAGTTTAAAAGCTGTTAGTTTGAACAAAACAAAAATGCGTTAAAGTATTTAACTTTTTTTTTATCGTACGTAATTGATTGCTTACAGGTTACCGTTTGGTAGATATCGAGATGGCGGACATATTTATCCCTCCACCAATGCAGTTCTTAAAACCTACCCAACTCCGGATCTAATGGAGTATGCCAGCGAGAGACCGGTGACAGTTTTATCGAGTATCTCTTCAATGTCATAAGCTTCGATTCTTAACGCAGTCGGTTTTGGAGTGCTTTTACTTACACCATTAACCACGTCATGATGCCCCGTGCAGGAGGTTGATAGTGAAGAGCGCCGAGACCTATGGAAAAGAAACTATGTACAACCTTAATTGTTCGCTTAACACGTCGTTTTGGTCCACCAGGCCATTGTTCTATCACTGAGTGGCATGACCACAGAGCCATTACAACAATAGAGGCTTTCGACTGCTAAGATGAGAAAGCATATCTATGGCAACTAGACGTACAAGACTCTGCTGCAATATGATTAGCTGTACTATACTTTTGGGTTGATGAAACTAGCCGTTTCAAGTTTCGAATAAACTATTCCTCGTAGTAAGTTGTGGTAGTCAAAGTCCTGATATTAACTCCTGATTGAGGCATTCAGTTCCCTCATAAATCAAACGTTCAGTCAGAGTGTGGGCGCTCAACAGAAATGCCACTCTTTAACACATGTTGCTTTCATCCTGCCAAGGACCGAGCCGACCTACTTACTGAGGGTTCGATGTGGTTGCCTCCGTGAATGACACCTCACATCTTAAGATTGTAGAAATTCGAGACCGGATGAGAGGTTGGGTTTCCTTGGAGTTACCACAGCAACAAACCTGCAACTCTGTACACTTATTTTTCTCCAATCCATTGGCAGAACAATAGATTGTGTAATTATGAAATCCAAGTTCGGTAAAGTCCATTTATCTCATTTATTTGATTTAAATTCCATTTGAATGTCATCCACTTCCCAATACTGATTTGTGACCGAAAGGAAAATGTTGCACGAGCCAAATGGTTAAGTCTAAAAGTCGGCTTCAACTTTTTAGCCATTAAATCTAATGTAGCTGTGCGTTTAGAAACTGCACGTGTCATGTTCTTTTCTCCCTTTAACACAGGCAGATGTTCGCCTTCAAGACTACTTACTAATGACTTTAACAGATCATGCGCTACATTTTTTACCCTCAACATTCATTCATCCTTGAATTATCTATGTGGAATAAAGGCGCACCCGATTTTGGCGCTTGATTTTACCGAGAGAAATTTCGCATCACTCTCTTTCAAACGAGAGCCTTTTAATATGACAAAAAATAAATCCTTTTATTTTTCAATTATTCACTTTGAAGCTAAACGCCGACAGTTAGAAAATTTAGACTGATCGGTATGATCCACGCATACTACTGATTATGCCACACCCAGTGTGTGAATCGGACAATGAAGGAAGACTTTCCATCCAAATAAATGACTTCAGCAATAATGTGTCACAAATTAAATTTCCTTAGCTTAACGGTAGAAAATGAAATGCTTTTCGTGGCATTTGTGATTTGGTGTTCTACCGTCTGTTAAGCATAAACTTTATTGCCTCATAGTGACATGGCGAGAGACTGGAGATGTGGTTTTAAGGTGCGGTAGAAACACCAACTTCCCACTTTGTGGATCCAAGACATATAGGACCAGCGAAAGTATCAAAGACGAAACAAACCTCCTTCCTCCTGAGCTAAATTTACAGTCTAGTCAATTAATCATTCAACAAGTTGCATTTGAATAATTTATTCTGTATGTGGAGTTTTGAGAAATGGCCGCAGTCGTTGAAGACTCTTTAGAGTAAAATGATAACACATTTTTAGTAACCGTAAAATGTCCAACAATTCCTCCTTATGATTAAAGAATTTTATGCCTTGTTCGCGAAGTGCTTAACCAAGCAAAAGCGGTGAATTCAGAATGTGGTCGGGATTTGGAACTGGCTCCCACTCATATGTTGAACCTCGTTCCCTAGAACTACCACTCGTTCACTTTTGCTAGGTTGTCTGTGCTCACATAATACGCTTTGCTTACTTATTTCCACCATTTTTTTAAAAGTTAATGTAGAACTGAACAATAGGTGAGGAATCAAGTAATCGTATGCTGCAAATGGTGCAGCACCACACACACAAACACGCTCAGACTCCTCCCATCACCCTTCACGAGGACATAATCGTCAAGTTGCACCGCTTGATTTAAAGATATCACTTGTCACGGCCCAACTAGCTTTTGTATACTACTACATTTCGGTAACTTAATGTTCACAGGAGGTCAGAAATTGGAGTCCTCTCGTTAAGACAGCAGCGTCTAGGCTTTTCAAAGGCGTGAAGTCTCTGTTTATGTTTTTATATAGCGAGGTCAAACTGTTTCATGCAGGCTGGTAGCAATAACCTGAAGCATGAGGTGTATGTGTCTAAGCGGAAGGCGAATTTACTACGGCAAGAAAAGGGCTAGGATCAGAAAACAATTTTAACAAGTTTTACGGTTGCGAAAGTAAATAAAACAAGTGCATTTTAAAAAAAAAGCCGTCCTCATTCGATAACATTTATTGCAGCGCTGACTTTGGAGAAGAAAATTACAGATGGATGAGTGCGACTGGTTGAACGCACGAGTGTATGGAGGTGGAATTATTGGATGGATAAGGCTGATTACATCAGATCTTAGAATTTCATGCTTGTCAAAATGCAGAGCTGAAATGAACCAGTGCCAATTTTTAAATGTACATTGCACCACGTGATGCCATCAAAGCAATTTTTAGGCGCGTATTTGTGTTATGCCATTTGATTTGAAAAATTCCACCTTGCCAATTCGACTGCCTTCACCGACATGGCATTTTGGAGTAACAGATAAGAGCTGTGCTAAAAAGGCAAATATTTTAAGTTGGTGCCTGAAAACTTCTACCGACAGGCTATAGCGAACCTTCAATTTGAAGGTAATAAAAAAAGGAGAGAAGAATTAATACAATCACGCCTATTGCTGCCCGCTTAAATGATGTGCCTGCATTTATGAGGACAAATACTGTGCAAAGTTGAGGATTTAGTGCTTTGGCGAAATCTATCGCCATTTTTATTACAGATGTATCCGGGTCATAAAATTCGATCTTGACTTTAGCATTACTGCTATATTCAAGGCTGAAAGATGGTTAACAGATTGTGGTGCCAAATTTATGAGCTTGACAAGCTTCGCTAAACGGTTGGGAGTGTTTTGTTTGGACATTTACCAATTTTCGTCTGTTCACAACTATTTGATACTGATTCACACACGCAACCCTCTCAAAACCACACAATCAAGTGGGGGTGAACTATTTTACTCCTTCTCTCCGATCCTAGAGATGGGAATTTCTTAAGCAACACACCGGATTATTCCCACACAGGTGATTTTATTCATGTATGTATGATTGATGTCTATTGTTAAACATTACTGACAGTTCTGACCATTGAAAAGGCAAATCCTCTGTGTTGGTGGGACATAGAAACAGGAAGTGTTCTTAAATAAATGTTATTTTTGATTCCCAAATTTTACGGTGAAGCCCAGTACTTGAGGAGAGTATATGTACACGGCATACGTGAAGAGTTGGAGCCACCAACAAGCTACAGAGGCCAGCTTGCCCGGTAGGTGCGAAATGGTGATACAACCAGGAGTTTGTCAAATGGCAATCGCATTACTTTATTTCGGTTCAAACATACATAAATTTTACAGATTAAAGGTTAGGTAGGTGTCGCTTCAGTTATATGTTTAGTTCTAATACTAACCCTCGTCAAACTTGGAGACCGCCCTTGTGCACCACCGCTAGACGACATGGCTCAGAGAGCATTTTAAGATCTTTTCATCCCATCAGTGCGTGGAGAATGCTGTTTCCCAATTGCATATGTCTTCCCATGTGTTGCAAAAGCTATTCTCGCCCTTACTTTCAAAGCTACTTTAGCTCTGATTAAAGGTGATTGGACTGCCGCACGTTTGTCATCCATGTTTTCACAAACAATTGCAGGTTCCTCGAAGTTCACATCAAGGAGTTGATGTTTTAATCACGTTGGAACAACTAGGCTATGGTAAGGGATCATGTTGTGATCGGATGTCTTGTTTTGCCCTGGCTAAGTGATTTCAGATCAAACGGTCTTTAAGGATGCTTTGTGTTGTGTTGTGTTATTCTTTGAGAATGACGAGTTGTCTCTCTTATAATGAGTGCCAAGAGCTCTTTAAGCATCGCCTTTAATAATGGAGAAACAATGACGTGTTAAATGGCGAAAGAAAATTAACCTGGCGGGCGGAGGTACTACAATTTGATTGCGTTGTGGTTTGTCAAAGTTAAATGGATATTTTGTGTTGAGGACTTAGTAAACTGCCATTGAAGAATGAATTGTAATAAATTAACAATTGTTTATCTGTATTTACATCCACTTTGCAGCGAAAACCCTGTAGTTATGCCTAGATCCACTCTCACATCGCACTAGCTTGGTACGACTTGAAAAAACACGCAAAAAACTGTAAAAGAAGTTTGACTGCCTCTGTATTTGTTCACAATTGAAACGTGTTGATTGCTACTTTTTCCTCGCCTTCCTAAGAAGCAAAAAATAAATAAAAAACTTTAGAGTGACAACGAATAGCTTTAAAATTATTCGATTTCTTCGAGAATAAAGTTGAGGATGACAGAAGCTGTAGTGGTAGGTCCGCTTTGGTTTCGTAAATACCAAGCACTTCCCCTTGGCAGGATGATCCGTGACCAACGTCAGGAGCCTCCATACTTTAGTGCACGCAAAGCATTCTTCAGTTCAAAAATTTAATAAATCTAAGCATATTTTGTTAAAAATATCACAAGTAAATGAAATACGCAGTGCGATTATTGCTAAAAAAGAGAAGTTCAGCGTCCATTCATTTACGCAAGACATCACAGAAATGAGTTAATATGATCGGGTTTAAGCTTAAAATTTAGGGGTGATTGAATAACTCATCATTGAGCTGTCTTCTTTGCTTTCCTCTCTAAAATTGGCAGGTAAAGGTAAGCAAAATGTATGCTTGTTCGAATGGCAAAAAACCCTACCGTGAGTGACCCTATAAGTGTTAAATTCACATCGGAAGTTTGGGCAACATTTGCAAATGCTTTGGCAAGAATCTTTACCGCTTTTGAATGGTAATGGATAATCACTCCTTCCAGTTTCCAACGCCATACTTTGTCCCCTTTTCAATGGGATGCGGATATGATGTGATATTCTTAGTTAAATGTATAGTCAAATGAAATGCAGAGCAGGAGGTTGGGTCTTGTGAAGTGTGAGGGTGTGACATGCTTTAGGTTCTACACAAAATGACTAACAGTCCATGAGAACTTTCTTCTGTTGTAGAGCGCCGTGGAAACAAGTCTTGTTTTCTGTCAAGTAACCTATTCAGAAGTTATCAGTATACATCGCATGGATAGACTTTGACCGTAACTACTGTTGGGGATTTTAAGGGGGCGACATATCCATAGAAAGCATTTTCATAGTGAAGCAGTACTTTCTACGATGCCTTCGTTTGTCCTTCCATTTGATTTTGTAATACATCGCTACCTTCATGTCGTGTTGGTCAGCGAACAGTTTGACACACCTTTGTCTTGCAGCTTTGCAGACTGAATTCAGAATTGGGAGCAGACATGTTGAGTGCAAGTGAAATGAGGGCGGGTTAAAGGTGGGTGAAAGGTAGTGGAGTGTGCCGAAATTGTAAGTACGACTGTCAGTAGTACGTTCAGGGTGAGCCATGGATTAAATTAACTGAATGTATTGTGCAAATTTTTACAAGACATCAAGAACGAGCTATCACGGAGAGCTGTACCGATTGACGCATTAACTTTTACCTAAAGAAAGGCCTTTGAATTAGGTAACAAAGGATTCTCTACACATTTATTGAATAAATTAGAGACAGTCCTCAACATCTTGGCGTCTATGCAAAAAAAATATACGTTGCTGTCTGTGATGAGTCGAGATTCCAAACATGCGTTTTTAAAAGTAATCGCAGTAGGCGAACACGAAAGCATTAAAATGAGGACCGAAACCTGATGCGCCACCCTCGTATTAACAGGACCGCTTCAGACGTCCTTTGTTGTACTGCGCTAACAAACGCTTACTAATGCTCTGATTTGAATTATTTTTCAACCCAAAAAAATATTTTTGTGACAAGAATTTTTTAGTTTTGTTATTCACTAAATTATTTTAAATTTTGTCATAAACCTTCAGTCCATTTTAATTTGATTAAAATTACTTACAATATCTACCCCGTAGAAGTGTCATGACATCCCAATTTAGCGAAACTAAACGTGCTTTGAAAGATTGCTTATCGTGCAAATTTACTTCACTTTACTTTGCATCACCACTACCCACCTTTAGGTGTTCAATGCCAGTCAGTCATGGAGTGTCGAAATCTTAAAGCACTTCTGCAGCAAAAAAAAACTTTTTCGGGTTTTTACAATGGCGCAGCTTCCACGAGCACCGCTCTCACCAACACAGCGTAGGCCACACTGCAAAGCGACGGATTTATGGACAAATCGAAACATTCGAGGGGAGTGAAAATGATAGGGGGTTGCGTGAGTGTAAATATAACAATACACCTCATTTATTTTGTTATAAAATACTGTTGAGGAAAGTTAATCATAATGTTTATGACCCAGTTCATTCAATTATGAGTAATTCACTATAGTGAACAAGGCAATAACTAGTAAATCAGGTCTAGTTTACACGGCACCATGCCCTCAATGCAATGTGTGAACAAATCCACTTTCTCTGTGAAGGTAGCGGCACTGAAAAGTGTAATCACAAGAACACAAACAGGTAGTAGGGCTGGGGCTGTAGCTGATTCAATTTTGATCTAAGTCACACGACACACAATGGTGAAGGTGGCGACAAATGCTGAGAGTTGGTTATGGTTCTTACCTTGGCTCAAACTTGCTCACTCGCTCTGATGAGGGGCCTCAAAGTTAACCACATAGGATACGACAATCCAACAATCACACGAAGTCCTCGTGCTCTCGCTCAGCTGATTGTGCGCCTTGGTGCCTTTGCGAGACTTAGAAGAAGGGAAGCCGAGACTGAAGAGCAATGTCTTTAACTTCTAGCTTTCTAAATTAGAGGGACGTAACAAACAAACAGCTGAGTAAACATAAACATCGGAACTGAATGCTGCATTTCACTACCTGGTTAAGGTATCCAAAACAATAATCTCCATTAAATTAAAATACGCAGTCATTTAACACTGCGTTCTAACCTTACCAGTGGACAAACAAAAATGACATATTATTTTTCTTTCTCGCTTCCTCTTCAGTGTCTCAACACAAAACACCACTCCTCATTTTTCTATCTAAATTACAATTCTATAACCTTCAGAAATCCTTTCATTTTTACCTTTGAAAAGCAAATTTAGCCTCTATCAACAGATTCATTTTAAAGGTGTAAATTCGCATTGAAGTCCCTTGCAATTAACAATGGTGGATGGCAGGAGTTGATAATTTCATTGAGGCTAACCCCTTATCAAGACACATGTGAGGCTCCATGTCTTAATGGAGTCCTGAAGGAGTTCGACGCTACTCCAATTAGCATATTTTTCATAAGTTAGGAGTAGTTCCAAGGCAGGTCAGGCATTAGTCACCCTTGGGCATTTTTTGAGTTGCACAAACATACACATTTCATAAAAAGCCAAAGTCGTAGTTGAGTGTGTTTGCAATGCGATATTTTGACTGTTTGTACAAGTGAAGTGGTAAAAAAAGTCAAGAACTGCGTCAACAGTTCGTTGACGTTAAGACAATTGCCGAAGCGATTTCGCCAATCTTTGATATGACGTAAGGAAAAAGGATTTTGCCAAGTCAGGTAGTTGTTTCTGAAAACACAAATGCTTTTTAGAGAGGCTGTTTCCTCTTAACTGTTTATTCCTTAATTTTCACTTTTTGCTCAACGCCTCGGATTCGACTCGAATCTTTCACAATCCAACTTTAATCCAACCATCTTGAAGTAAACTTTGGTAATGCGCCATGCTGTGATTACCAATTTTAATATTTTTAAAAGAAAGACCTTGATCAAAGAGGTACAGCAGAAGGAACAGCATGCGATTTAAAAATGCTGATAAAAGGCCAAGATTGTTGATAAATCTCCAGCATTCAAGTGAGCTATCATTTTAAATTAAGACGAATGTCGCGCATTTAAGAAAAATTATCTGCAAGACTTCTACGAAGAAAGAAGGAGGCATAATGCTTGGGTAGAGCGTGTATTGGTGGCATGGAGAAGGGCTGCTGCCTTCTGACACGCGCCATAGGTCGTGCGAAATTCAACTTTCAAGTGTCAATGGAAAGAGATTCAAAAAGTAAGCGCGACACCTTAAATGAGAGAATTATGTGGCAATATATAAAGATCCTTCTTAAAATAAGATACCGGTTCATTTTTACCGTTGAACAATAAACACTTAATGTACTCGAAACCTACAAAACACAGAATCAGAAGTTATCGAAGTTCGTTCCAAAAAAAACACAGTTCGACAGCTAGAAAAAATTGGTATATCAAGGACTTTAGATAGAAGTGGATACAAGCTGGCCATTGCCTGCCCTCAAATTTCATCGGCACTTCAACGTACAACTGAACATTTGAATGGACCACAGGGTCAGGTCAATTCCAAAAAAGCTGGAAGTTTAGGTCATGTGGCCAGGAGAAAGGCAAGGCAGCGGCGGTTCTATGTTTAGGTCATTCACTTAGCACCACCACCTATTGTAACCACTGGGTGCCTTTGTGAGACTGGTGCCTACTCCCTTTGTATTCGTGTAGTATGAATACGTTTAGAACAGCCTTATCCACACCTTTATAGTATGATTAATTGATTCAGATTTTAAAGTCGTGGCGCCTGAACTCACCCTCGTGCCTTGAACAGGCGCCTGGGGCATTCACACGCTTGTCATAGTTACGATTATGTGCAGTGACTTATTTTATCTGTTTATTTTTGATGCAAAAATCTGATCTCATACACCGGCCAAAGTTTACTGTTCGTAGCACTCTGCCCTTGAAGGGTCTCTAAAACGTTGACTTTAACAAAACACTTCGCCATAGGCTTGACGATTGTTAAATGTTGTCAACTAAAAGAACCCTGGATTTAAAAGTGGGTCTACCGATGACAGTATTGCGTGAGTAGCATTTGATCCACCCAGAACGCATCATTCACAAAGTGATTGTCGAAATACTTTCAAACTGAAATAAATTGTCACAGCAAACTTGCTGTTTCACCGCTGTGACTTTTTAAATGAGCTCCTTTTTGACGTGATCGTCACCAACATTGACAAAATAGCGAACAGTTTCGTTGCCATAAAATTTATATTACCATGTGACTCATCCTGAGTACCATGATTTGTAATTTCAACTAAGACAGCAACACTCTTCTACCCATCCGCTTATCCATGCTGCCTCCATTCTTCCATAATTTTTTTTTAGCTTTCTGGAGATTGGAATGTGTTTCTAAGACAGCGACCACTAATTAACTCCTTCGTCTAGTATCCGTTCAAGGTTCACTGGATTGCACTAACATGAATAACATTTCCTCTCTCAAATTCAGTGCTGTGGTCGACGGTTTGAGAAATAAATTAAGGTTTGGCAAACATTGCTTACTTTGGAAAGCGGTAGATAGCATCGCATTGAAGTTGTTGAAATTCAGGCGACGTAAATTTATCAAAGCACTTATTGATGCAAAGAAATTAAATAGCTGAAACATAAGACATCTTCCAATTTTTAGAATGTCCCTTGTTTTGACTAAGGAGACATCATAATGGTAGAGCACCTAGCATTACTACACTGCAAGTTAGAAGTAAACTTCCTGCTTCTATGCTTTTGGTAGCCCATCAACGAATACAATGTGTAGAGCTTCAAAGATGCGGTGTATTGGCCAACAACTCTCTCGTAAAGAATCTAAAGCAGTTGCCATGAATGTGTGGTTTACGTTTGCTCATTCATACTTTGTAAACTTCTAAGTCCTTTTCTTGCTCACACAATAGAGAAGAGAAGAAAAGCTCTTTCAGCTTTTCTGGGAGTTACTCCATTCAAACAGAAAGCCACTTCTTGATTCCCAAAGGCACCAATCATTTTAAGTCCGTATGTTCCACCTATTTTTAGGGTTACCTCTGATCTTGTTGCCTTTATCAAGCATCTATTTAATCAGTACAAACTCAAGGTCCGGAAGGCTAATGTTTTGCATGACCAAGGAAAGTACGATTTCATTCCGAGATTTCGGTATACTTTTGGTGCCTTGAGAATCTGTTCTTATGACTGCTGGTCATCAACAATACCATTATTTGTCTCGCAGTCCGCTTGGGCCTCCCTTCACAGTTATAACTTCTAAAACGTTGTCGATGTCGAACATAGCATCGCAAGTGGATGTCTGAAGATACGTTAAATTCTCTTCTCCGGTGGAGAACAAGTGATTACACAAACACAGACACACATACAAGCGCATAAATCGGCGCTCTTGATACATCTTTTCCCACCATTGATGTATAACGTAATTAGGGCTTATTTTGACATCCGTGAGAGCCGAAAGGCATTAACAGTATTCGCCGTGGGAGCAGGAAAAACAGAAAAGTAAGCGGGTGTTATTCCCACAAGCGTTCACCTGAACCTAAGGGCATAGCGACTTTGCTATTTCCCTAGCGTGTGAATAAACTTCGCCTGATGGATCTGTCAAACGCTTATCGGCTCTAGTTATCCCTGGATAGCGCTAAAATTGGACATGGGTGTACACACTCTTTGGCACTCCTGCATGTAGATGAGAGTTGATCAGCCATCTTCATCTTTCCCTTCATACCTGCCTGTAGGTGCGACGTCTTTTTTCGATGACTCCGTCCCATCTAATCGAAGACCAAATCGTTCGACATTCTTGTTTCACCATCTGAGTAGGTCAAATGCACCATGCAAATAGACCAGTCAAGTAGTTGTGCGCGACTTCTGCACTTAGACCGTCTGCCTGTGCTTCTACCCCTCCACCACGGACCTCACTTGAGGCAGACGGATAAAATACGAAAATGAGTAAAGAAGATTGGAAAGACTTACCAGAAATTTAAAGAGGAAGACCTTAAACTGACCTTTGTTAACCTGAACTCTGTGGTCTTACAAATCTTCCAAATTCCTTGTTTTAACTGATGCTAGAGATCAGATTGAGGAGTCAAAGCCTTACTTAAAGAAGTTTCTATAATAATGGCCTAGCAATTTGCTCAGTTTTTCGAGTGTTAAAGATCCGGTGTCCCCCACATTGGAAAAGTCTCTTTTCTCCATGGCTTTGTTGTTATACAAATTTTCTAATGAGACGAGACTGTCTTGTGGAAGGTACTCATTATGAAAGATTGAAGACTCTGTGAACGTAGTCAAAGTGAGTCATTTCTTCCTACAATTTTCCGAAACGAAGTCTACAATAATCTCATTTCCTAATTATTTGCTGCCACAAAATGACCCAATGTGACATTTCGAGGCCTACTAATTCTTTATTGTCTTGTCAAGCTGATTAAGAGAGGCGCATAAATCTTGGTAAAAATCAATCCCTCACGCTACTTCATCACCATCTGATATTTTGTCGCAGTGATTGGCATTAATTAAAAAGGGTCATTGAACGGCGTGTCTCCGTTCCGACAGTGGAGGATGTGGTCTTCCAAGGTCGTCTACAAAGTGCCTGTTTGTGCAATTCAATGGGTAATTGGATTAGGTTTGGCATGCAGGTACCCACAGTTATTGTCTCACCAGGTTAGTTTCTCTCATTCTTAAACACTTTTCTACCCGTTTATCAAAGAGGCGAGTTAAAATAATGCAAAACACGGGACTTTTGAAGAGGTGTTTACCGATGAGTGGTTGCCAACACAATGTCAATGGTAAAATGTAAGGCTACCGTGCACTCACCGACAAAGTCTGCTTTATCCCCAGATTTTCGTGGCAAGAAACTGTTATGGATTTGAAGCTTCGTTTTGCAGGAATTCAACCTACTAAGAGGGGAGATTTTGTCACGTGGGGTCCATCGTTTTTAGGCATGTGCAAAAATTTTTTTTCGAGCATTGGGCGCACTTTACTGAAATTAGAGTCGAAATGAGAACACAAAAATCACTTCTACCGTTTTCATGTTTTAAAACAAGAGATTCGTGCATCATTGTTGCCATTACCAATTCCAAGATACCTTGACGACAAAATTTTGGGCCTACCATATAGGAAATGAATGCACTGATTTCTGATTGTCAACTTGTCTAATTTAATTATATGCCTATTAGAAATGTTAAAAGCAAATTGGCTGAATCTATGCCTTCATTTGCTAATCACCTTCAAAGATGTTAGTCTTCCACACGGTACTTCCTGCACTGGATCCACTGATGGGTATCGTGATATGAGGGTGACTTAGGGCCCCAAAAAAATTGCTGATCTGGCCCGAATATGAGTCACTACAATCCAGGTTTAATAATTTCTCCTACTAAAATTCACTATATGTACAGAGACTGGGAGAATAAGGTGGCTTGACGTGTGAACATTGGAATGACTTGCTTGTTTTGACCTCCTCTTCTCCCATTGGTTAACAGGCCGGGCATCCGCAAGCCGGCTACCTACCGTGGCCAGCCTTCGTCGTTAAATATGGCAATTATATGCCATCATCGGCGCAAATCTCGTTTAGTAAAGTTTTTACCCACCTGAAGGTGTACGACTTATGAGCCCATGTTTGTAGCCCCAAATGGCACCGTGAAATATGTGACCAAGTGTGTGGCATTTTGGAAGGAATACGATGATGGGAGAGTGCTTTAGCCTGTTTTGCTTGTAAAATCTGCATTAATGAAGTAAAATGAGAGTTTAAAGTACCAAGTATAGCTTTGGGACTGCTAACAGAGTTACGTAAATAATATGCAAAGCCTGAGTTAATAATCGGTGTAAAATAGAACCTTTGTGGGTGGATAGACAATCCAGCTTTAGCTGCAACTTTGTCCCCTTCTTGCTGGTTCCGAGTAGCCGCAAGAAGCGCAAAGGTGATTTGACATTTTTGACTACAAATTGACAAGGGCTGTCATCGACGTTAATGCATGAGAGGCGGTGGATTCTGGTGCAGTGAAATTTGACATTCTTCAACTTAGCTTGTGTCAATTTACCCAAAAAAGTTGGGAAGGATATTTTAACAAAAAATTCCTCTTAAAACGAAAATATTGTTTTGTAAGTAGGTCTTGTGGATCTTACCCAAGACAGTCAATGGAACATTAATCCCATTTGTTGCATTGACTACAACAATGGGTTGTCTTTGTTTGTCTCTGTCATGCCACAAAGCAAGGGCAAAACAATCCAATGTGATAGTTGCTCTAGGTCAACTGTGAGAGTGAAAAATATTAGACTGAGGTATAATTTTCTACTTAAAAAAACTAGATTTTAAGGTAGAGCTAAGTACTACATGCAAAAGTAAAGATCCCATTTATGTTACTTCATTTCTTTCCCTTGAAATTTGGAGGCTACCAGTCATCTATCCAAAATAAACTCGTACCACCCATGTTGAGGTCCATCATGCTTATCTGTGAAATCAGGATGAAGCAATATTAAACTAATATGCTTTTTATGTTTTTAGAAATAACTTGGAAACTGCACAGATGACAGGTCTAATGATCCCATTTAAATGGGCCATCAAGAACGCTTACATGTGACCGCAGTGAGAAAAAGTCGTTTAGTGTGGATCCTTGAAACACTGTCAAGGGATGATTGGCTCAATTAGATTCGTTGTGGTAAAAATTACCAACTAACTCACCCACATTCATTTCTCTTTATCCAAATTCAGCGGCAAAATGTCCTCTTAAGTTTAATTAATCCATTCCTGAAGGCGAGAGAGATCAGAAATAAGATTATGCCATCATGTCTTTAAGCTAGAGTAGCCTAGGGAGATTTTAGAACTCGATAGCTACGGGAGAATAGTCTCCTAAAGTTAGAAAAGGAACCTTTGATGGAGTAGCGATACTTTCCAAAAGATGGTAATTCATTAACCATGTCTCGCATTTCACTTCACGTAAAAATCTTGTTTTGGCTGCCAGAGAAGAACAACTGCTAAGACAGGCGAGAGGAAGAGTCTCGAAACCGCCAATCCAATATATTTTAACTTGTACACTTAACTATGTGAGGTTCTTCAGAACTATGCGGATCAAACCCTGTGAATAGTGGCAACCTTCCAAACTTATGCTTCACGTACTGCCTCTAGAGGTTCCAAACTTAGCCAAAGCAGCATTAATTAATGCAGCGTTTATAGGGAGCTTCTAAACGTGTTAATAACCATGGTATAGCGACCTCATTTAGAGGGAAACCTCTCAAAATGGCTTTGAGTGAATTGTTTCAAATTCGGGTGATAAGGGGATACGAATCGTTATACCATCTACAAGAGAGGGAGGGGTCTAGTAACGGAGGAACACATTTGGAAAGCTGGCGATGATGATGGCTGGTGGTGATATTGGAACAAAACACCACTTTGTAAGTGGGCGGACCAATGTACAAGCGAGAGAGCGGGTGCAAAAGAACAGAGCCGTGTGGCATAAATCATTTGAGACAGCGACGTCCACTCCTCCCTAGCCTCACCTTCACCCCCTACTCCCACCCCCTTAGTCCGTCCACCCTCCTCTTCACCCCTCTCATCGCCACCACACCACCTCCTGTACACGAATGGCTGACTGGCTGACTGGAGAGCGCGCACACAAACATTTCGCCAAGCGGCGGACGAGGAAACGGGCTAGCGATCATTTGTGATGCAGATGTTGGTGATGATGAACCGGTGCTTTTTACGCGTTGTTCCTCTGCCCGTTTTTTTGCAATCGCTCCCCAAAATGGGAGTCATATATGTGCGCACGAGCATGTGAACGGTCACAAATTTAGTTTAATTTCACACAATAGGTTTAGTTAGCCCGGTAAAGTCCTTCCTCCAAAAGGCGCGAAGGAGGATTCACGAGATGTAGTTGAATTCATTCGGTAGCTCTGCTACCATGCTGACTACAGCGCATACCAAACTGGGCGAGTTGCAGCTACACTGCCACAAATTATGCAGGCTTATGGTGACAGATTTGGACACAATGGAGAAACTGCTTTAAGGTCGTACCACTGACAAGGCTGGTAACCATGCTGTAGTAATTCGTTCTTGTCCATCCACTTTTACCTCATTCTCATTGTACTCCAATTTTCATGTGCTTCGAGTGTCAACTTTCATTTCTTTGCGTCCAACCATTCCGAACTTAAGGCTCTTAATTAGGCTCCAGACAAATCTGGAGAAGATTTTAAACGACTTGGTTTCGAGACATCCGTTGAAGCCATGCTGACACAATTTTGTTCGAAAATGTATGGAACTGTAAGAGTTGTATGTTGGGTCACTTAAAATGAGAGCAACCTTCGGCTAAGATGGACATCTGATCCTGTTAATATCGCCCTTGATTGGAACAGACAGTTAAGTGCAATTTCTCTCAAAACATTCATGAAGGATTTCAGTGTTACTTACGTTTCCGTAACTCGATCCAAGGTGGAGCTTAACGAGAGCGGTACAACAAGTTGCCGTTGTGCTGTTGTGTGAACATACTGTCACAAAATGGTTCGCACTTAACACTACTTTACAGTCTGAAGATTGTTACCCTAGTGACAGAATTTTAAGCAGAATACAAGCAAACTTTTCAACTATAACCTTACAATTTTTTCAAGGCACATATGGTGAATATGGTTTACGAAGTATCTGTAAGAAGCAATCTGAAGGCGCAAAAGAACGTCCTTCCTCTCCATTTTTCTTCTTTCAACTTGTTGGCTGAAAGTAACATCTAACTTCATTTGATAAAGCTGACATTTTGAGAAGATTCGTTACTACTGCCTCGCTTTTGGCCGCCTTCGCATTAGACGATCATATGACCAAAACAGGCGTTGAACAGACATGTGATGTGCGAATGCGGAGGCGGTTAAAAATGATCTAATCCAGATTTTGAACATAAAAGCTGTGGTATTGCCAAGTGCCATAACTGACAAAAAATGCTAAAAATAAGTACTTATTTTTGTTCTATCGAGGAATTATGAATTAATAAATGATATATGCACATTTGAAGGTAGAAAGCGTTAAACCAACCAAAAATTGGGCTAAATCGCTAGGATTGTGTGCATTTCTCCCACTTCTCTTCTGGTAGAAGGGGTGGGCTAAAAATAAGAAGGTCTTACTTTCGGGTTCACTTCTGCCACAGTTTTATTTTTACTGGAAAAAAATCACACAACGACGCAGATTCCTCACCTCCTGCCCTTTATAACGAAGGGGAGGCGTTTTTATGACTGAACATTAAATGTGCGTGCATCTGATGGTAAAATTGGCCCCCTAGATACACAAACGACATGACTACACTGTTGGGTGCTAAATCCACTGACTGCAGATAAGTAAAGGTCAGTCGTGTTATTGCACGTTTTCTTGCGTCGAAAAAACAAGAATTGTGAAGGAGGCAGTCTTGCACACATGCACAGAGCATTACTCTTTGCGGTATTTCACATGATCGAGATTAATTGCCCTTGGGAGAGGCTCCAGTGTGTAAGCTAGAAAACTTCACCACCCTCCTACCAATCCGCACCAGGTGAATGGACGACCCAGGTAGTAGGCTAGGCGTAAACAATGAGAGCCTCCAAATGTTTGCCTTAATACCCAAGGCAGTGCGCCAATTCAAACAAACCGACATTCAATATACACAAATTCTTGTTCAATTAAATAGTAAGGTATTTAAAAGTGGCAGTATTGTTACGTTTTTCTACGCCTTCTGGCATTTCCTCGCTACCTTCGGTGTTGCCCCTCCTAACGTCAGGTTGTTGGCCTGCCAATCTGTTGGTTTGAAAGTGTGAATTTGACACGATGAATTAAAACAAAAGTGAGTCATATTCTTGCAGCACAAAATGGGAGACTTAAACGTGAAATTTCGAAGTTTACTGTATTGTGAAAACCACTTAGAAGGTGCAATTTGAAGGGCTATAAAACACTCCGAAATCAGTAATGCTCCTTCCGGTGATAATCCACCCAAAGCGCAAATCACTCGGACAGTGAGAGTATGGTATTAAGTTTTTAAGGAATTGGATGAGGGTTGAAGTTTTGTGTCTTAAAGCACTGCCACGCCAGTAAAGGAAGAGTTCGTAGGATGCACAACCAGCGCTTTAGCGACACATTGCAAGCCGCGAGGGAAGCTCACAAGGTCATTATACAGTTCGAAAAGGAAATCCCTTTTAAAGTAAACACGATATTTTGTTAGCGTTTGTGATTTTGGCGAAAGGGGCGATGAGGCAAGGGAGGGGGAGTAGAAGACGGGGGAGAAAGCTTAGGAGCTGGTAAGTTGAGTCACTTACCATCCCCCGTGTCTTTAAATCCATACATCAAAATGCACCCCTCACCATTTGTCTGCTCATTTAAATCATGTCAACTGGCGGCGGGTACATGCGGGTATCTCCACAACACTTACACATCCGTTCCCCTTCACATCATTGAAGACTTATTATTCATTTCAGAACTGTGTAAGGATAATTAGTTAGGTAGCTGGCTGGCTAACTGAAGTTTTATGGCAACAAACAATACAATAGATCGAAATCCCGGAAGTAGGCTGAGAGGCCAAGATGGCAAAAAAGTCCAGTATTGTGTCAACACGCAAGCAAGGCGAGACAAGCGAAGCAAATAGACCAGCATATTCAAAAAAATCCGCTTGTTGTTGGCTTTTGTGAGGAATACATACCAACGCTTAAATGAGAGGCTTAAGTCTAACGGTTCTGAGAAACATTGACTGCAAAGAAGGTGCACAAAGCTGTGCCTAATCTTTGGTACTTGTAAATGCAAAATGAAGGTCAATAAAGGAAACGAAAACAGTAATCCTTTCGACATAAAGAAAGACCTTTCTATAGGCTAACAAACTTTTATACTTTGATACAATAGAAAGTAATTAAGGCCTCGTCTTTAAAGGGGAAGCTTTGTGGGACACCTCAAAGGATAGCCTCTTTAGCAAGGCAGTAATTAACCAATTTATGGAGAAAGGGATGCGACAATGGCAATGAATACCACGACGTAGCGTTGTGTATAAAATAAACACTTTGGAAACGAGCCAGGCTATGCTGTAACCTGGTGCGTTGATGACATTGTTACATAACATAAACTGATGTGGCCTACATAGCGTGACCCTTCATGTGCGTTGATCAGGACGTGTGTTTTGCCATTGCGTTGTGCTTTTCTCAGGCTCTCCAAATTCACACAACCGTAGAAGTAATATCTTATGCGTGAAGGAGATAGTGTTGCAACCAGACACAAACGTTGCCAAACAGCTAACTTGAGCTCTCAGTCGGCTAAACTTGAGAGGAATTTTCCTGTAATGTGATTGTTGGGAGGCTTAAGGGCTGCAGACGCAAGCCACGGCCCTTGTTGTCAAGTGGAGGTAAATGCCATTGTGAGAGCAAGGAGGAGTTTTCTTTGCAATTACAGTAGAAGTTTACCGTCGATTCTAATGGAAAATGGTTACTTTAAAATAGTCCATCAGTGGACGTATTTACCCTTTTTAGCAGTGTAATTGTTTGTTGCATTAAAATGACTTGTGAACATTCACTAGCAGTCAAAAATATAGTTTATAAGCTAGCTTTTCTGGAAGTAAGAGAATTAAAGCGTGCTTCTCAGCATAACTGCTGCTTTTATTTCGTCGCTTTCTGTTGTTTCTTCCTTTTGGTATTTGTATTTTGCTTAGTGGTGACGAGTAACTAAGCCAGGAGGAGGAGGAGGAGGAGGAGGAGGAGGAGGAGGAGGAGGAATCCTTGTGTTCGCAGAAAGACCAAACGCTCTTGTAGGCATTTCTCTAATTTAGAGGAGAAGGTTGAATTTACAAATTCTAATTATGCCATTTACTTTGAAGCATAAATGAATCAAGAACTGATGTGAAAATTGTTGCAGACGCCACTCACCGTGTTCAATGTATTGGTGTGGTGTTATGCCAAATAAGCACACCTTGGCAAGTCGCAATTTTAATGGCACATCATATTTCCAACGTTCCAGGTGCTCTGATTCCCTTTCCTTTTGCATCGATCTCTCCAAATGGAGGCGGCTTCCCTTATCTACGGAAAACGCCATAAAATGGCAAAATATTTTGTGTAATGGTAGACATTTAAAAATTAAATAAAGTTCCTCCAAGTTATGGTTTGGTTTGTTTAATGCAAACCTCTTATTAAACAAGACAGCTGTACCATAATTGAAGACATGTATATTTGTTGCCTGCACGCCCTTTTTCTTACAAACGAGAGATAAATTTAAGTGGAGAGACCACCAGCATGTTGATCGTTCTCTTTAAAACTGATTACAAGGCGGGTTGGTTGCTGAAACTGGGACCCATAAAACAGTGCGAGTCCAATGACTGCTCTACCGTGGCACCTACAGGAAGGCTGAAAACACCTCTATTTTGCATCGGTTTGCAATTATTTTTGCAGCTAAGCTTGAAAGTGGACGCATGCGCTAAGCACAAAGCAGCCTTTTCACTACGCTCATACACACATTTGCGAGGTCATTTAACTGACCTACCTCTCTATGCCCTCATGTGGCTTTCGTGAATGTATTTAAATATGTGCACGCATGTATATGTGACTTTTGCATGCGCCGTTGCAATTCCTCTTCAAAGTTGTTTAAAAAACCACGAAGACATGCTCTACACACTGACATTTGGACACGCGAAATAACCGGCCACACGGATACTCTGCCCCCACACCCTACCATTGCAAATGTCAGCCTTCGCAACGCAATAAACACCCAGACCTTTAGTCCGATCCCCTTCCCTCCAAAGATTATCCGAAAGAAGACGGGAGAGGGCTCCCCCGTGCCCGCATTCACCCAAAAGACGAATGCTAAACAGCTGTGTGCGTGCGCGACACCATGGGATGGGGAGGGAAGGAAAAGGGGGAGGAAAGGATAGTCCGTAAGGGGACGATGAGGAGACGGGAAAGCCTCTGTCCATCGAAGCTAACTACAACTAACGCGATCAGGAGAATGGGGTGGTTATAAAGACTGCTAATCGCCGTGCTAACTTATCTCCGTGCTTTGAAGGTTGAGGAGAGACACAACTCCAAACGGGTTTAACTTGAAACCCACTGACAATTTGTATGCTGTCACCTTCATTTGGATATCTCACCAGTACGTATACTTGGCCTGAGATGGAAGTGTTTCGTTAGAATAATCAAATGTTGGAAGTTTGAGGACGAGGACGGATCACCTGTTTTAAGGGCATGAGCAGACAGTTGACGGTTAAATTATTCTCTAGTTTAATAAAAATATCCTTCTCTATCGGTATAACAATCAAGGTGCAAGCTGTTTCACCATGCAATAAAGTAAAAAGTCAAAAGTGGTACCAAAGGTTACATCCGTTGCACTTCAAACTTTATCAACACCACCTTTTTAGCGTGACAAAGTTAAAGCAGTTTTTTATTTTAAAATATTCTCGTACTTGCGTGTCGTTGAAAAAACATTGACACAACATTGCATACCGAAGAAGTTGGTGAAATGAGAAGAGGAAGGACAGTTCTGCATCCGTAATGCGACAGTTAGGAGTTCAGTGCCCAACATTTCACTTCTCAGCAGGACTTATTACATCATGGAAAAGCATTCCCACTCGGTGAAATGTACGACCAACTGTCAAATTAAACTGATGGTACAGCAGGCTCGTGGGACAAAATTAATAGCAGGCCACTATATAAGAGACCACCTACTGTTCCTCCGTGTCTGTCAGGTTTGATGTTTTCCGAGAGCGTGATGAATGGATGCGTAGGGATTGGGTCCAACTGAGTGATTAGTGGTGAATGGAGAATTTGCGAATGACTTCTCGAAAGACATTTGTCGGCACTGCTTTCAAATAATGTAGGAAGAGTAGGTTTTAAAATACTATGAACGCTAGATGTAGTCTTCGAAGCGGAAAGGAGTCTAAATGTTCTACTATTTAGTTCACAATTTGTGGCTCTCGGCCTTTGAGATGATGGGAGATGGCAAAAAATGCGTCTTTTACCACATGAATCTCAAGTGAGGACCTTTACTGTTTCCTTCTCCTTTAAGCTGCTGAGTACTGCAATGAAAGTGGATTTTAGTAGTCCAAAGGGTAAACAACAATGCTACCTCTCCGGTGTTTGGTTTTACCACAAAGGCGTAAAAATTTATTCAATAATTCATCAAGGTGTTCGGTGGAAACAAACAGAGGTGAATGCTCCCTTCATTTACTTATGCAAAGACCATTACAAACAAGTGTTTTTATCTTGCATTCCAGGCAGTCAATCATTGCATGAACTATTTCCCCTTAACGTAAGGCCTACTTTTCCCACACTCAGGGCATTCAAGCGTGTGCGTGTGTGTGAGTAAACAAAATTATTTTTTTCGATGCACCTAATAAATGACTTTCATAATAAAATGCAAAAGGTTGTGCGATTGGTGCGGTAGGTTTGGGTAGTCGACGAGGAAGTGTAATTCAGTCGTAGTGCAATGCGATGGGAGACGCAGAGCCAACATTAGTAGAGTTTGCATCTACTGACCAGATCTGAATGATATGCTAGCGGACATCATTGGTCTATATTTTCTTCCAAAACTGAAGAATAAGCAAGCAGTTGATGCATTACACAGCATGCTCTTCTTATAAATGAGTTTCTTTCTGTCTGGTCTGTACGACTTTGATATCACCGGACCATGTCTGAAAGTTTGTCTAGTGTTAAGTTGTGCCGAGTTTGAGATCGGAATTTGGGGAGAGGATGAAATGCCGATTAGCTTGTGCTCACTCCTCCTTGAAACTTTTCTCACAGCATTGATATTCGGTCGTGCTTTTCCGGGTTTAGCCCACCCGGACGAGAGGTGGGGATGTACCGCATGCCTGCTGAATTGGAGTACCCATAAAGGTTTGATTAACAGATTAGAAGCATTCCTGAGGAGTTCCACACTGAAATGGAGCAGTAACAATCAGGCCTCCTGCTTAAGGTCAACAGGGGTTCACAGTTTGTAGCCAAGTCACTTAGTTTGCATTGCTAAAGTGTACCATCCTTTTATTATTACCAGTACAGCTCGTTGAGATCTCGTCAAAGGCAGAAGAAAGCATGACATTGGAATAGCGCATAAACAAGCTTAGGAGGGCAAGCATAGCCCATAGGCCAGTCCATGGTCAGCTTCTTCACCAAACCCAGGAGTCAAGCTCAATTAATGTCCTGCAGATGGCTATGTGTGATAAAATTCTTTATTACAGATGACACGTGCTATAGCAACAAGAGTCAAGCTTAGTATACCAAGGACGAAGTTCCAAATAGCCACAACAACTCTGTATTCGATTGCAATCAGGAATCTCCACTCCCAAAGACAACGCTGAATTAAACTCTTCCTTAAAGGCACTACCTGCAAGAGGTTTAGTAGTTTGAGAGGATACACGGGATGCCAAGTCATCGAGACGGTGATTGGCGTCTGTGGAGACTGATGCGCCTCTTTATATTCAATTTTAATAATTAACAATGCATTTCTTTGCACTACCTTAACCTAAACATTCTGCTCCAATTTTTTGAAGTTTGCGAAATCGCTCGTATAAACAAATTACGGTTCCAGTGGTACAGGCAATTAAATGCGCCTGGCATGGTAAAAGGCGATTAAGGGTGCGGAAAGCCATTAGATCTGTGTGTGTGTGGATATGGATGCACCGATCATCTGCAAGTATTCTGCCACAACAATGCAAAATTAGGGCCGAACAAATGACTCCATCGGCCACAACTGGATTTCTCGTGGATAAAACTGCCATTCGACGGGCCATAAACTCGTCTGTTTTTAGCTACCAGTTATCCACCATTCAGTATTGTTTTACTGTGCAATTTGCAACAGTCTAGGTGTAGAAGAATCGTCTCGAGGCATTACCCAAAACGGCTTTTAACCTTATTCGCATTAATCACAGTAGCCCAAGCTGCGGTGTGTGAGAAATTTTGTTTTTTTGGAATGCAATCTAAATTTACAATGTCCATTAGCTAAATTTTGGAGATGTAATGCATGCGCCAGACAGATTCGTTAGCTTATACCTCTGCCATACCTTGAGCGCATCCTCTCCCCCTTCAGTAATGACCTCAAGACCACCTCGAGGTGTCGAGACTGACTTAATGGACAGTTTTGAAAGGATGTTAATCCTTCTCACTTGATGAAACAGAGTGATGAAATTGTGATTTAATAGCCTAGTGTTATTGTTTCAACCTTGGCTCCTACCATTGCCGAGATATGATCGTATGACCTTGAAGTTTGCGTGCCCACACTCACAATTCTCAAATAACAGAGAAATAGCTTTAAAACCATCAATTTCAAATTTTATTGAAAGAATAAGGATTGAAAATGACCGACCTACTAAGGTTTCGATAGCCGTATGCAATGCACTGGTTCTCTCAAATACTACAGTGTACAAGTGGCATCGGGGGTAATGGGGTTTTATCAATCACATTTATTTTGTCAAGCACAGGACTTTTGTTGCCAAAGTGTTTTCCTCTTGTTACCCGTAGATTGACTGTTCTCGGTCTTATAGGTTGAACCGATACCGATTAATATAGACTTTACTTGATCTTCTTCGACAATCTTGAAAGTTAGAAAATGGTCAACTCGAGGAGTTGATAAAGAGGCAGAAGTAGTTTCCCTTGAAAATCCTATCTCACGATTTGATAAACTCTCTTAATTTATGGCTTTAATAATGATTGTCCACGAAGTGAATGTTAAAATGTCGCTAACTGCTTTTACACCTTTCAACGCTGCACCCATTTAGCGGGTACTTTTACAGCCGATCATGGCTATTTTTGCAAGAAGAATGAGAATGATTGTATAAGCATACAGATTTGATCAGATCTTGACTACGGTTATTTTGAATGCTGATTTTATTCCTATCGATACTTTACATAAAATTATTGGTAGAACTGTGCTATTCCGCTAGTAATTGATTTTTGGTAACAGTGCTTCCTCCAAACCCAATTTCACCTTTTGGCTGCAATGTGGTATATTTGTCCTCTCCTAGACCTTAAAGGGCACCACCAACCAGTAACTGGAGCTGAAGAAGTCAAAATCGCCATCGCATTTGAGTTAGGTTTTGCTGCACAAAAGCTGGATTAATTTAAAATGCCTTCGTCCACCTGCCTAAAGGAGCCAATTCTGCACTAGCGTGTGCATGCGTGCGTACGTGTGTGAATGCGCATGCGTGTGCGTTCGTTCAACTTGGCGCGATGCCAATTGCCAACTTCCAGTTGTGCCAATGTTTGTCTGCTGCGCTTACTTCAAACCTTTCCGTTCTCCTTTACTGAACTAATCATGTTTAGCTAATAGGATGGTGGTGAAAGGTCATGCAAGCTCTTAGGAATATCAAGCTATTAAATATAGTTCAACATATATGACATACGTCAGCTGTCACATTATGCTACTGCGTTACATCGGAGGGTTCTCAAGATTGGAACAATGCAGTAGACAGAATGATTGTGTCAATCGAGGGATCATACTGACCAATATTTAAATAAGCAGGAGAAAAGTTAAGCTGAAGAAATGGAGGAGAAAATATGCAATCGATGAGGTTGGCGATTAATTGACAGCTTTTTTACAGAAGGGCCGAATTGAATTTATAGCTCTACGTGAGACAGGACGTGCTGAAGTCCATGATGTGCTCACACAGTCAACATTTTACCATTCGTTTTTCTGATCCATAGTACCGAAAGCAATGCCGCTGAAAGGGTTTCATAAGCCCAATTTTCCTTAGAAATATGCGGCACCAGTGCCAGTCCCATATCCGCTGAAATGCCTTTAAGTAAGGGCGATTAGTACTGCATTATGCATAAGCAATCTATGAGCGATTTCATTTCGATGAAATAGACCAATCATGTCTCTGTGTCCTTGGAGAAGAAACCACACCTAGATGAAATGTGCTTACCTTTACAGCATTTGTGATCAAAGTAACTAATGAATTAGGTTAGGTTAAAGGTGACAATAATATGCATCTGTAAAGCTACTTCGCAATACTTCCTGAGTCATTAATTTTAAATATTTCCTTAATTAAATCCGCTACCGAGAACAAGCATTCGCTACAACCTTTGTGTTCTACCTTTACACATGGATGGATATCCAAGTGGGCTTTAAAGTCGACCAATTTAGAAAATCCTTCAAAAAACTCCAAAACCTATTTTATTGCCCTCAATACCTTTAGTACGGATGTTGGACACAACTTAATGCGACGGTTTGGTGACCAAAAACACCTGCCCTGTCCCAATCATGCTTTAGTGGCATCTTAGGCGTTAACGTAAGCCGAGAGATTCAAAATTATTCATCGCCAAATAAGTTATGCGCAATTAAATTCCAGTAGAAATGGCTGAGGACGTAGTGCTATGCTGATGACTACTTGGAACTTCGGGAGGCAGCCCCACCTGGAGAGCGAGGCCGTGGCTGCGCGGATCCGATTAATGCGTATCGATCGGTCGCATAGGCCACGCTCACGCGAAAATTGTCGTATTTTGATTGGTGCAAATGTGCGTTCACGGGAGGGACGAAAGTTACCCACTTTGGGGGAACATTAAAGATGAGATTATAGTCCTCTACTCCACCTCCTGCCTCACAATCATAAGGCGTTCTTGCGGTGATTTTAAGGGGGTTATGGAAGAAAGTTGGATTTTGCTGTTGATGTTTTCCATTAACAACGATTAAAGGATTCGATGTTGGTCACGTTTAGATGGCTTTGTAGGCGAGTGCGTGAGCAGACATGAGTGATTTTCCCAGAACGCAGCATACACCTTGGCGGAAAATCACCCGCTTCCATGGTAAATTCGAAGTCTGTAGTTGGTTTCATGTTAAAAAATTGTTACAAGGTAATGGAGGAGTATATAAATGAATTTTGTATTAATTTAAAGCCCGAATAGCAACTATCATAGACTATCGAGACCGGAAAGTAGTAATCACAAATCTACTAATTCACATCGTATATTATTTTGGTTTATCAAAGGAAACACGTAAAACAGTGTGAGGCAACCGACAAAGTTTGAGACCAGGAGAGAATGTTGATTTCGCGCAGTTTACTCGCGTGGAGCAAACGATTAGAAACGAGTAATGCACCATTTTCCTAAATTACTAAAACCTGCAAACAATGGTACTGTAAATCATGAGTAGAGAGTAAGAACGTGAAATTGATACTTAGCGATGAAGTGCACAAGACCAAAAAATCCTTAACCTACGATAGGTGACAAAAAGTATTTTTGTTGTAGCCTTAGGAAGGGACGAAAAGAAGGAAACTTCCATAGTAAGTGCGAATTACGCGAGGTAAATTACTTTTAAAATAAGCACTAGAATTCAGCAAGGTACCCAAATCCGCCCGCAGTGATAAAGGCTCTAACGTCCGGGGCTGTGCAAAACTTTGGGAGTTACAAGTTGCGTAAAGCGCTAGCGCCAGGGCGTCCTCCCAATAACGAGCTGGGAGAACGAGCGAAAGATACTTATACCGCAGATCCCCTCGAGTACTGCGATGAAGACCATATATGGTTGGATTCTCGCCCTTAAAAATGCTCACAGTCCATTAAACAAGGATTCGTTCCGACAACGTTTTACTTAGCAAGTAGGTGAAGACTAGTGCCACTACTGGGTTCGTCCTGCGGCAAAAATATGATACAAGGCAAGCTTTCAATCTAGTACATAAATATATAGAGTAGACAGCTAAAGGACTAAAGAAATTTTCTGACATAAGGAGAATAAAAACCGGTACAATTTCCTACTTATTTATGTGAGCATAACTTCACAGTACAGCTTTGCAGCTGGAACATGCTAATCAACACCGATCGTAGTATTGTGTTTAGTCTACTACTTGCATAACTGGCGGCCACCTTGGAATTTGCCTTGCCCTGACTGTATTAGCAAGCCTTCAGCTCTACCTAATACTTTCTTCCACTTAATGAGAAGTCTCCGCATGTTAAATTGCAGTAACGGAAAGCAAACCCAAAATTACTACGACGTTGATCCTAGTTTTCACCGCTTTTGACAAACTTCTGAGGTACGAATGAATTTGTAACTTCTCCACAATTGTAGGATTGTTAACTGCGTGTACATTTGGCATCTACTGCATTTTGTTGCTCCACAAGCAAGCTTTTGCAGTGGAAGAGACTCCTCTTTAAACCATCTGATTAGTTTCGTTTTGAAGCTTTCTTTGTAATATTAGCAGATAATTGTCCATGATGACAATAGGCTGAACTCCCTTCCATGCGGGGCTGTTTTCGATCTCTTTTTCTTCGGCATGAATTTGTTTTAGACCAGCATTCCAATTTCTGAACATGGACACATTTAATGGTAAGCAAAAATACCCACCCCTAATTTCTGTTATTCTGGCCTAACTTAGCTCCAGATCCAGTTGAGGCTCCCAAGAGTATGAAGAAGATAGCATCATTCAAAGAGTGGCTGATACCTGGCGCATCTAGCAAGTGGGCATTTCATTGCACCATTAAATGCTTTGCAAGAGCTGGCGCAGGATATGCTCCAAAGGGAGTTATCACTCAGCGTCTTAGTTTATTTACTCGATAACCTGCATCACTGGCGGCAACTCTGCTCGTCAACTTGCTCTGGATGCGTAGGCTGGCTTTGGAGCCAAGCTGAAGCTCAACCAGTTCTCCTTGATTATATATATA